>SATY01000820.1:0-17224 GCA_004335155.1 Ascochyta viciae
AACTGTAGGCAACAACCCCTTAACTAGAAAACACTAGCCTATTTTGTAAGAAGGGCCTCTAGTGTACTAAAAGGGTTAATAACCTAGCTATAAGACCTTGATTCTGCGCCTACAACATTGTATACATCTACCTCTTTAACTGCTCTAAGCAATATATTATTTAAAAGAATTTCTAATAAGAGATACTAGCTTCCTTTACATGCCCTAAGCCCTAGAATAACGCTAAGACCTAGACTTCTCTAATACTAGCAGCGTAAAAGCATATCCTAAGCATGCCTACTTAGTACTATTGCGCCTATTAACAATAAGGCCCTATATTAGGAATGTGGCATTAATTACATACAACCTCTCCTTGTTAATAGCATCTTCTACTGCTAGTTTAATATTAATAAAGTAATAAAGGTATATATATTTAGTTAGCGCGTCTTATTAGCGCTTGCTTTAACAATACTAGAGCAGGCCACCTAAGCTACAAGATAGAATAGGACTATTCTAGGTATTCTTTTTACAGGCTCCTTTGAAGGAGTAGGTTTGCTAGTCTTTAGGGAAGTAGAAACTGCGCAAGGCATAGAGTGGCTTAGGTTGTTGCTTATAAGGTAGTTAATAGTTAGTTATTAACAACAGAGTTAAAGGTTGCTAGACATTTTGCGTACGTTGTGAGTGTGAATAAATAGCACCGCTGCTATACAATCAAGTCCAGGGTCTGTAGAATAATAATAAATAGACGTTGTTGTTTAGAAGAATTGACTTCTAGGGAGTGTAAGGCGATACTGTTGCTGTAATTACTGTTGTTTGTAGCATTGTTGCAAATGTATTAGACAAGTCTCCTCCCAAAATCCAGCCACAAAATTGAGACACAAAACGGTTAAAACCTATAGTTAAGACTATTAGAGAGTTAGGTAATAATTTAGTAGATTACTAAACAAGTGTTTAGCTAGTACTACCTTATAGAGTTTCTGCAGCCTTACCCTAGTCCTCTTAAAGATCTAGTGCTCTTAGTCTAGTAGCTTTAATGTGAGGACTCCGGCTCGAACCTACCTAAGCTACACCGACCTAAAAAGGTACAGTAATCTATTAGATAGATTCACTAGGGTTCGAACAGTATATATCCCTTGACATTTAACCTCTAGGAGCATAGTAAAGAAAGGATATAGAATAAACTATATAGTGTTTATAGTAGGTTCTCTCTATAGAGTATCTATTGTTACACTATAGCTCTTATAGGGCACTGCTACTTTAAATCTAGAGACTAAAATCGCCTAGAAGCTAGTGTTAGGTGTAGTAACATACTATCCTAGGCTGTTTAGTATAACGTACTCTATAGGTAAGTTATTTATACAAGTAAGTTGTTTATAATGCTAAGACTACACTAAACTTCTACTCTATTATAGCCTGTATTAGCCTATATTAGCCTTGTATATAGTAGTACAGCATATAATATTATTTAGCAATACCTTCTATAAGCTTTTTATATAAGCGCAAGTTATGCTCTACCTCTTAGCATCTTTTATAGTATCTTTAGGCTGCCTTACCTCCTTTAACACGCACCTACTTCCTTGTCTTCTTACTATTACTATGCGTTCTAAACTTATTTAGAGTAGCTAACTAAAGGCCTTTCTTTACTGTTATAGTCTTTTCTTGCTATAACTACTTTCTTTTATATAATTTATATTGTATAGCAGCCTTATTTGCTGCTTAAAGCCTAGCATTCTCTTTTTAAGCTAACACTAGCTTGTGCACTACTATAGCTGCGCCTTTAGTAAGCTTTTTAAGAGCCTTAACTATTAAAGTTAGTAAGCTGCTTATATGCCTTTAAATCCTCTCTTAAACTAGTGTTAATTATAACTCTAATTGCAAGGTATTGCTTAGGGTTTAGGACTGCTAGAGAGCATCTTCTATAGTAGGTAGCAGTAGGGTATGTAGGCAGATATTAAGGCCTATTATAACCTATTCTAGGTTAAAAAGGACTAATCTAGCGCCTTAGAACCCTCTTTAAATATTGCTAAAAGTAAATTACTTCTGATAGGCGCCTATAAAGCATAGTAAGAACTCTATTTTAGTAATATATATAATATAGTTGCACATTAGCTACTTAGCTTAGTAGCTATAGGCCTTCTTTAAAGAGGCAAAACAACCTACATCTAGTAGTTATAAGAGGTGCAATAAGTGTAGAAGCATATATAAGGTATTAATCTTAGCTTCCTTATAGTATTATTAGAAGTTAAGGGAGTTGTAGCTGTAATAAGCTACAATAGAATTGTTTACTGTTGTAGTGTTCTAGAACTATTCTTAGTTTGTATTAGTCTTGCTCTTAGTGAAGGTGCGCAAAACCTGCGCTGCACGCTATTCTTAGGGAAGACAAGTATTATTCTTATTATTAAATACACCTATTGCTATTCCTCTACTATCTATCTCTAGTGTAAAGCAAGTACTATTGCCTATAACTAGAACCTTATATAATAATACTTTATTAATCTAATAGTCTAGGGATGGCTCTAACTACTTAAATGAACAGTTAGGGGGCACCTACAAGAGAGACCTAACCACCCTTATTCTAAATCTAGCAGGAGGAAGACACTAGTAGCATTTCCTTAGTTAATAAGGAGATCCTAACCTCTATAATAAGCACACCTCTATTGCTTAATAAGCGCATCTAAGCTACCTAACACTAATGTAACAAGCTCTAAGCCTTGCAATGCCTACGCTTACTTAAAGCTAAGATTGTGTAACTAGAGAGTATAGGAAACTATACTACCCTAAGCATAGTAGAGACTGTTAAAGAGATCTTAAGTGCTATAATATATAAGCAAGGTGCATCTACAACGCTTATACTACAACCTACAAAGCGCTTACTTAAATCTAAAGACCTAGCTAAACATAAAGGTAAAAACCTTAATAAGTATTATAAATTCTTTTGTTTCTGCAAGGTAGCCTTCTAACTGTTGCTATAAGAGTTTAGTAACACTAAAGATAAGATCCTTTAAGCAATACAATACTTATTAGAAGACCTAAGTAAGTTATGCTACATGTACTTTAAGCGCATATTTAGAGCATAAGAAGAGACACCTAGCTAGGAGTACTTTAAATAATACTTACTAGACCTACTCTCTAACTCTATAAACTGCATGCTAGAATTAGCTACAGCGCACACTTAAGTAATGTAATAGAAAGATTAATTAGTCTATGTGAGGGCACTGCAGGCAGGCAAGAGATAGGACGAAACGTATAGTATTAGATAAGATAAGAGACAAATCCTTAGGGGTTGAGCCCCTAAGGATTTGGGGGAATATATACGTGTGTGTAGGCTCTAAGGGGTAACTGTAGTCGTCCTAAGGTGTTCCTAAGAGTTAGCATGCCTAAGGTAGAAAGCTCTTAACAATAGCCTCCTCCCTTCTTGCAGTCTGTCCTAGACTACTAAACCCTAGGTGCTAATGCTTGCTAGTTTAAACTCTAAAAAAACCTCTAACGTGAGAGGAAAATAGTTAGGAGAAAGCTAGTTTGCTTGTTAGTAGGTGCTTAAATCTATTAATTATGTTGGCACGAACGACTCTCTACATAGTGCAGCTAGCACTAGTTTGCTGCTTGCTAGGTGACCTTACCTCTAGATCTCTTAGGATCACAGACTCTAGAACCTGTAGTTAAGGCTGTTAAGGAGTTAGGTAATAGTTTAGTAGATTATTAAACAAGTGTTTGGCTAGTACTGCCCTGTAGGGTGTCTGCAGCCTTACCCTAGTCCCCTTAAGAATATAGTGCCCTTAGTCTAGTGGCCTTAACCTCTAGGAGCATAGTGAAAAGAAGATACAGAACAAACTGTATAGTAATTATAACAGGTTTCCCTATAGGATACCTATTGCTACACTGTAGTCCCTGTAGGGCACTGCTACTTTAAGTCTAGAGACTGCAGTTGCCTAGGAGCTAGTGTTAGGTGCAGTAATGTACTGCCCTAGGCTGTTTTCTTAGTATAACAACTTGTCCTCTATAGGTTACTTAAGTGTCTAGGCCCTCTGTCTATAAGCTCTGCAGAGGCATTATTACCCTTAGTCTAAACAACTGCAGTTGCTAGGGGCGTAGACTTGTTTACTTAACTGCTGCAGCTGTTAGCTAGACATATTATTACCTTTACCTAAGAGGTACCTTGTGGGGTATCTAGTTAGTGCCTAGAGGTTGTCCTGCTCCTGTGCAAGTAGGCCTAAGGCGACACACTATATATAGGTAGTTTACTATAATAATGCCTAAAGACGTTACCCTATACTTAGATTAATCCTGTTATAGGAGTCTATCTGCTAATTACACAGTGTTAGCTATGCCTTTATTATAAATTTAGTTGCTATTTGCTCTAGACTTAGGGCTTTGTAGACGTATAGCGAGTGTCCTATTAGGCGCGCATTCTTCCTTGCTGACTATGTGAAGTTTTAGGCGTTTGACTATTTAGGAAGTAGGCAGTAAGGCAGCAGAATGTTAGTAGGGCAGTAGATAGAAGTAAGAGAGTTGTAGTATATAAAGAGTAGATACCTTAACTTCTTCTTTCTTATCTGCACTCTACTTACACTCTACACACTTTCTACTCTACTTCTTTACTATTATGCCTCCCTTGCCTTCGCACATTAACAATGCTAAGTTGCTAGACTTTGTGTATGTGTTGCCTAACAACATAGCTCTACAGCCTTCTCTTACTTGGTTCTAGTGTTATAGGTGCGTGACTAAGCTGTCTACTAAGTCTAGCTCTAACTCTAATAGAACAATTAAGTTGTTTATATAGGTCTTTAGGTGTCCTAAGGGGTACTGTATGCGTAAGAACAACTTTAGCGTGTGTTGTAGATGCTTAGGCAGTAACACTAGTAGATATGTTGAGGTAAGTCTAGAACTCTCCCTAGTGCCTGCCTAACACTAATCTGTATAGATTGCGCCTTACTTCTACTGTGCTATTAACATGCTTAACTTCCTTATTAAGCGAGCTAAACGTAAGACAAATAAGGAGACCGCTTAATAAGGCAACACTAAGACTAAAGAGGACGTCTTGACTGTAACTTAACACTACTAGCAGACTGCTTTTAACTATGCTAAGGCCTGCTGTTTTAGTGCTGTGGCTTACAAGGCTGCTGCTAACTGTTATATAAAGGACTTAGGTCTAGGTCTAGTAGACTACAACAAAGCTTGTTAAGTTTTGCATAAGCATAACCTTTAGCGCTTTAATGTAAGTTCCCTGCTCTCTTACCCTTGTTACAGCTAACTTTGTGTAGGCGGCCTTAGGTACTATTAGTTAGAAGGCAGCTTCTAATGTAGTTATTAATGTAGATGTTAAGCGCGTGTTTTAGCAGGATAGTGCTGCTAGGGGTGTAGAGAAGCGTTAGTACTACTATAGCACTAATGTGCCTTCTACTAATAATGCCCTAGTTGCTCTCTTCTAGCAGTTGATAGTTTCTCTAACAAAGCCTGCAGCTTGGAAGACTCCTAAGCGTTGTTGTTGTAATAGCCTAGACTTCTAACCTAGCCCTACTAGGGGATTCTAAGGTCCTTCTTTTGTCTTTAGACTGCTTTTTAGGATAATGTGTAGCATTAGATTAAATGCAAATAACTACATAAAAATCTGTGCCTACTCTAATGCTCTTAAGACTCTTGTCCCCTACCTTAGATAGTTGCTAGGCTAATCTACAGCCTTAGGATAGTAACTCTAAGTTAATATATTGTCTACAGTTTTGTAGCATAAGTATTATCCTAAGACTTCTTTAGGCAACCCCTCTTCTGCTAAGGCAGGTTTAGATTACTCTAACCTAACTTAGACTTAGCCTTATGTTTGTAAGTAGATCGCTGTGTTGCATTAGTTGTTGTCTTAAAGTACTCTTTAAGGATTTCCTTGCAGTAATTAAGGTTCTCTAGTAGCTCCTAGGTAGCTTCCTTATTTGGCTAACCTAGCTACTTCACTAGGTACTCTTGCCTACAGGCTTAAGTGTTATAGTAGTGCAGAATCCCTTTAACTTCATACCTCTCTGCTAGGAGAGTGTCTTCTAGGATCTATGTAGGACCTAGCTAGAACCTCTTTTCTGCAAAGGGTTCCCTCTATAGTTTAAGTAATAATACATTAAACACTAGGTGCACTCTGTCTATTAATAGTAGTAGGTCTAGCTTGTAAGCTAGCTTCCTAATCTTCTTTATAATAGTGAAGGGACCTAGGTAACAGGCGTTAAACTTCTTAGATAGTTAGCTAGTTGTTAGGTTCTTTGCTTAGAGCAGCACTTGCTTGCCTTTAGCAAAGTGTCTGTCTGCCTGCTTAGTGTTATACTAACAAGAATTGCTCTTCTAGGCATACTCTAAGCTACCCTTTGCTACTACCTATAGGTTGTGCTACTGCTCTAGCTGTCTAATCACCTGCTAGCAGAGGTCTAGTGCCTTTCTACTGTCTGCCTAGGCTTCTAGGGGACAGTGTAACTAGTGCTTATCTAGAACTCTATTAAAACCCTAAGGGTTAATCCTGTATACTACCTTGATAGGGGATTCCCTGTGTGCTAAGTAAGCCTTTAAGTTGTATACGTACTCTGCGTATAGTAATAAGTCTACCTAGTTATCCTGTTAGTAGTTTATGTAGATGCGTAGGTAGGTTTCTAACTCCTAGTTTTAGCGTTTTGTCTGTCTGTTAGTCTGTAGGTAAAAGGCTGTACTAAGGCAATAGTTAATCTTCAAATAGTAGCAGATATTGGACTAGAATTAGCTAGTGAACACTAACCTGCAGTCTAATATTAGGGTGTTAGGGGGACTATGTTTAAGGAAGCACTGCTTAAGCAGTAGTTTAGCTACCCTCTAGGACATAACTGTCTTAGTTACAGGTAGGTACTAGACATACTTGCTAAACCTATCTACTAGGACTAGGATTGAGTTATACTTGTTTCTCTAGTTATTCTTTAACATTAGTAGGTCTGTTATGAAGTCTAGGGAGTAATGCTGCTAGGGTGTATTAGGTACTAGGAGTAGAACTAGTAGCCCCTATAGCTTGTGCCTGTAGATCTTGTTTAGTTAGCATGCTGTACAACGCTAAACGTACTTGTGTACATCCTTTTTTAGGTTTAGCTAATAGTACTTTCATTTTAACAGCTAGGCAGTCTTCTTGCGGCCATAGTAACCTCCTATAGGGTTGTTATAGTTCTTTGCAAGGATAGTTTAGCAAAGAGTTACATCTTAGAGAATCTATACTTTCCTACTCCTGCGCAGGATCCTACTAGGGTTAACTTCCTAGTAGTAGTGACCTGTAGCTGCTCTGCTTGCTTCCTAACTTATTAGTAACTTATAAGCAGCGTCCTGCTCCTAAACCTGTCTAATGTAGTTAGTTAGGCGTTCTAGGGTGTCTAGAGCGTATGTAGATTTGCCTTGCGCAGCATTGTTTGTAAGGTAAGTAGGTGACCTAACTTGTCTGTTAAGGTTACAAAGGAGAGCCTCTGCAACGTTAAATCTAGGTTCCTAAGCTTTAAATAATTTAGATTGACTCTGGCTGTTATGGCCTGTAGATAGCTGGTTAAGAGCTGAGGGAGACGCATCTCTAGTACCTGTTAATAGGTGGAATTCCTTAGGGGCAGTTTTAGAGAGTTGCTAGGATCTCTTAGGATCTTTACTAGGGCCGCCTGTTGCTCTAGTTGCCTGTTTAACGTTTTAAGCCTTAGACTTCTAGATAGTCTATATTTAAAGCTTTTGTTAGAGCGTTGGTAGTATAGCATTGCGCAGTGCCTGCTACTCCCTAATAACTAGTCCCTTTGCATAGTCTAGACGCCTTAAGAGGCTATCTGCAGAGTTCTCTAGTTTAGGCTTGTACTTAACTTTAAAGTTATACCTAGCTAGCTCTTCCGCCTAGTGTACTTGCTTAGGGGAGAGCTCCTTTATAGTTATAAAGTACCGCAGGTTGTTATAATTAGAGAGTACTTAGACTGTTAACAGGGCATGCTTAAGGTAATGTCGCCACTGCCTAAATGCCTTAACAATTGCTGCTAATTCCTTATTATAGGTATGCTATCTAATTAATAGACCTTAAAACTTCCTACTTTAGAACGCTACTAGCTTCTAGTGCTGTTTTGTTAATACTTCTAACAATTGTGGTTGTAGCAATATAGCAGCTATAGCGAAGTCTAACGCGTTAGTAAGGACTATAATTAGCTTAGCAGGGTTAAAGTGCTGTAGCACAAGTGCTTTAGTAAACTTTTTCCTAATAGTAAGAAAAGCCTAGCGTACTTCCTCTAGCCAACTCTATAGTTTGTACTATCTTGTTAGGCCTTTTTAGGTTTTCGCTAGTGTTTTCTTCCCCCCCTTTGTTGCAGTAGAGCCTCCTAGCTCTAACTCTAGCCTCTAGGCAGAGGTTATATAGTCTACTAACAGGCGGACAATCCTAGAGTAGTTAAAGATAAATCTTTAATAAAAGTTAGCAAAGCTAAGAAACACTTAGATGTCCTTGTACCCTTTAGGCTCTAGCTACTCTTAGATTGTTTGCACGTAGATAGAATCTATAACTACTCTACTAGGCGTAACAATAAAGCCTAGGAACTTAACTAACTTTGTTATGAATAAGCATTTGCTTGCCTTGCAGAACAACCCCTATTTAACAAGTTAATCTAGGATCTCTTTAACATAGGCTTAATAATCCTCCTTATGCTCTAAGTATATAAGGATGTTATCTAGATACACTACGCAGGTGTAGTCTATAAGGCCTCCTAGGGCTCTCTAGATGTAAGATTAGAACGTCGCTAGAGCGTTTGCTAATCTAAAAGGCATAACTAGGTACTTAAAATAACTATACCTGGTCTTGAAAGCTGTTTTCCACTCATCGCCTTCCTTAATCTAGAGCCTATGATAGGCATCACGTAGATCTAGCTTAGAGAAGATAGTAGCTTTTAATAGCCTATCTAGCATCTTATTCACGAGAGGAATAGGATACTAGTTTTTAATAGTAACCTTGTTAAGGCCTCTGTAATCTACACAAAGTTACAGTGTACTATTAGCTTTTAGCACAAACAGGATAGGTGCCCTAGCAGAGGACTTACTTAGGCGTATCTAACCCTTCTCCTGTGCTGTATTAAGGTAGGCCTGTAGTATTTCCAACTCCTTCCTAGAGAGGTTATAGATAGGCATATTTAGTATCTTGCTCCCTAGCTTAATGTTGATAGAGTGATTATAGTCCTAATGTGGTGCTAATACACTAGACTAGTACTTGCTAAATACAAACTACTTGTAGTATAGCTCTAGAAGGACGTGCTTAAGCTTCTCTAGGTCTAGTTTGTTGTCTGTGGGGTTAATAGAAGGGTAGTCTTTGTTGTTGTCTAAGAGGACTTAGGCTATGCCTGTAGGCGGCATCCTAGAGCGTTAAAGGGGCTTATAGATAATGCTTGCTACTATGCGCTTACCTGTAGCTTTAGGGAGCTATAATAGATCTAGGTGCTGCGCAACGCAATGCTAAAGGTAGTTAACAGCTTTAAGCATTTTGTTCTAGAGCTAGAGGAGTCTCTTATTGTAGAAGTATTCTGCGTTAAGGACAGTGTCTCTGCTCAGCCCCTAGGCTAGTAGTTGTCCACTGCCTTCCTAGTTACTTTTTGCTAGGTTGTTAATTGTCTCCTCTAGGACTTAGTAGACTAGGTTACCTAGGTGCATTAAGTATGCTCTTTCCCCTAGTTCTATAGAGTAGAACAGATCCTATATAGTAGTAAGGTGTACTCTCTCTATGTTGTTAGGGAACTACTTGTATGTGCCTTTAGAGAAGTAGATGCATAGGTTAGCAGATGCTAACTATAGGTAACCTAGTACTAGGTTGTATCTCTTAAAGGTAGCTAACTAGAACTCCTGTAGTCCTATAGATTTAACTATACTATTGCTGTCTAGGCAATTAATAGTTAGATTGTAGGGTTGCTAGATGTCTAGGTAGTTGCTATTAAGAAATGTAGCTATTAGCCTTTAATAGAACAGTTTATGTTTAAGGTAGAGATTATCTACTACTTGCTAGCTAATAAGGTTTAGCTCTGCTCTAGAGTTGTAAAGGGCTTAGAGCAGCGTTAGGGACCTATTAGGGTCCTAGAGGGATATAGTAACTGCAATACAGGTTTGTTTCCCCCTAGTTTTAGGCCCTAGTTGTAGTTGGGATAAGTTAGCGACTAGGGCTTCTCTTTTCTTAATTCTCCTGTTAACTAGGAGTTCCTGTTGTTGCTTCCCTTATAGTAAGAGTTGTGGCTACTATGGTTTTTCTAGTAACTCTTCTAACTGCTGTTGTCTTTGTTTTAACTCTAGCTATTGTTGCTGTTATTGGATTAGGTGGCTACTAGGGTAATATTGCCTTAACTATAGGATAGTGTACCTCTGCAGCTAGCATGTCTCTTGTTCCCCTTCTAATTAGGAGATGTGGCATGCTTCTTGCTGTAGTTAGCGTTGTTACTCTTGTAAGTAACTGTAGAACAGGCTGCTATCTCTACGTTATAGAGAGCTTGTTTGAACTCCTGCTATTACTAGATGTTGTCTAGGCTGCTGTTACGCTAGATTTCCTGCTAGAAGTAAGGCAGGGTTTTAGACTACACAAAAGCGATTTTGAAGTTATAGTCTTTAGTACTATTATTAAACTTAAAGAAGCTGTGCAGCAGTAGTGACTCCTAGCAATTTAATAGCATTAGGAAGGTGTTGACTGTATTACCTTCTCTCTACTTAATGTTGAAGAACTTAGTATAGTTCTTATACTTAGTAAGGACAGGGTCTTACACAAGTCGCTCCTCCTCTGCCTTAAGGTTAGACTATAATTAGATAGATCCCTAGTTAATCTATTACTAGATTAGTTTACAATAGATGCTGAACTAAATAGTACCTATAGCCTAGTAGGTTCTTGTAATAGAGTCTTCTAGTACTTAGGCGTATTGGAATGCTGTCTTAATGTCCTTAATCCACTAGTCTACTTGCTGTAGGGATGGAGCTCTGCTCTTAGTACCTAGCTTAGGTTTAGGTTGAATGTTGTTTAACACTTAGATAATCTTCCCAGCCTTATTAAACGCTAGCTGGTTAGGTTCTGGCTGGTTCCCGCCCTTGGTTAAACCTAGGGCTTGTGAGGCTTAGTTAATCTAGTTCCTTTAGATAGCTAGTTCAGCCTTAGTGGCTCTGGCGAGCTCCGCCTTGAAAAGGTTCTTGAGGAGTTGCTTAACAAATGAAGGCTGGCCTGTAGTTAGGATGGCTACAGGTTTGACCTAGGGCGCTCTAGTGGCAGCTAGGGGGTTTGCATTCAAACTAGTCGCTAGGTTTATCTAACTTAGATAGGATAGCACATTTGTTAGAGGGCTAGCTAGGCTGTAAGCCTGTTTGTCTCCTAATTCTGTAGGACTTAACGCTTGGTTGTTAGATGTACTAGGCGTTGTGTTAGCTATAGGTATGCCTAGTAGTAACAAGTTTACTACTACATTGTGTATAGGATACCTCTAGGCATCTGTTAGGTTGCTACTAGGGCTGGTCTGTTGCGAGCCTAGTGCGTTGTTGTTGCTAGCGGCACGTTGGCGGCGTCGATTTCTAACCATTGTAATAGGTATGGAAAAAATTAGAGATCTCTTAACTGCCTCTTCTAAGAGGGAGTATAAAGGATTTGAATTGTGAGGGCACTACAGGTAGGCAAGAGATAAGACAAAACGTATAGTATTAGATAAGATAAGAGACAAATTCTTAGGGGTTAAGCCCCTAAGGATTTAGGGGAATATATATGTGTGTGTAGGCTCTAAGGGGTAACTATAGTTGTCCTAAGGTGTTCCTAAGGGTTGGCATGCCTAAGGTAGAAAGCCCCTAATAGTCTACGCTTTTACAACCTACCTAGAGGTTCTAGAGGATTAACTTACCTCTTATACTAAAGAGTAGAGAGTCTAACACTTATTCTCTAAGCTTAGACTAGAACTGCAGAGGGCAATTACTAATTACTACTAAGTGCTAGCTACATATAAAGACTTAGTAGCGTTAGGCTCTATACTTTAGTGTAACCTGCGTTGTTTATTACTAATCTATACTTCTAGCACACGCTATAAATTAACCTAGAAGTATAAGAAGTAAAGATAAGAAGTAGTACCTTTACTTACAAGGGTCTTTATAATAAACGTATTGTTACTTGCTATAAGTGTAACAAGACTAGCTACTACACTAATAATTATAGAAGTAGTAACTCTAGCTTTAACTCTAACTCTAACTCTAACCCTAACTAGATCCTAGTCTAAATCAACTAGACAGGAAAAGGCTAAGCCTTACTAGCTACTTAGAGACAGTAAGGCGTACTCTAGTACACGTCTTACTAGGCATAAAGCGCATATGCAGCGCATCTAGAGAGACTATACTAGAATAATAATTACATGTTATTCTTAATCTCTAAGCAGATATAAGCTTAATTAGCTAAAGGACTACTATAGAAATAGACCTACTACCTATTAAAGAGGCTAAGCTCCTACGCCTAAGATAGATTAGTATATAGTAGTAGAGCACTTATACTGTATACACACTATAGGTATATTTAACTAATAATATAGGTGTAGAGCGTTGTATGTACACTACTAAATATAGAGTTAATAAAGAAGAAGTTCTTCTATGTAACAAGCTATAATAGAATTGTTTAGCGTTGTAGTGTTCTAAAACTATCCTTAGTTTGTATTAGTCTTGCCCTTAGCAAAGGTGCGCAAAACCTGCGCCGCACGCAATCCTTAGGGGAGACAAGTATTATTCTTATTATTAAATACACCTATTGCTATCCCTCTACTATCTACCCCTAGTGTGAAGCAAGTACTATTGCCTATAACTAGAACCTTATATAATAATACTTTGTTAATCTAATAGTCTGGGGATAGCTCTAACTACTTAAATAAACAGTTAGGGGGCACCTACAAGAGAGACCTAACTACCTTTATCTTAAACCTAGCAGGAGGAGGACACTAGTGGCATTTCCTTAGTTAATAAGGAGATCCTAACCCCTATAATAAGCGCACCTCTATTGCTTAATAAGCGCATCTAAGCTGCCTAACACTAACGCAATAAGCTCTAGGCCTTGCAACGCCTATGCTCACTTAAAGCTGAGATTGCGCAACTAGAGAGTATAGGAAACTACACTGCCCTAAGCACAGTAGAGACTGTTAAGGGCACCTTAAATGCTACAACGCATAAGTGAGGCGCATCTACAACGCTTACACTACAACCTGTAAAGCACTTGCTTAAACCTAAAGACCTAGCTAAATACAAAGGCAAAAATCTTAAGGAACATTGCAAGTTCTTCTGTTTCTGCAAGGTAGCCTTCTAATTGCTGCTACAAGAGTTTAGTAACACTAAAGATAGGATCCTCTAGGCAATGCAATACCTGTTAGGAGACCTAAGAGAGTTGTAGTACACGCACTTTAAGCGCACGTTTAGAGCGCAGGGAGAGACACCTAGCTAGAAGTACTTTAAACAGTACTTGCTAGACCTACTCTCTAACCCTATAAACTATACGCTAGAATTAGCTACAGCGCATGCTTAGGCATTATAATAGAAAGATTAATTAGTCTACGCTTTTGCAACCTACCTAGAGGTCCTAGAGAATCAACTTACCCTCTATACTAAAGAGCAGAGAGTCTAACACTTGTTCTCTAAGCTTAGACTAGAACTGCAGAGAGCAATTACTAATTACTATTAAGTGCTAGCTACATGTAAAGACTTAGTAGCTTTAAGCTCTACACTTAAGTGTAACCTGTGTTGTTTATTACTAACACACACTTCTAACATATAACACAAATCAACCTAGAAGCATAAGGAGCAAAGGCAAGAGGATAGTACCTCTGCTAACAAGGGTCTACACAATAAGTGTATTGTTACTTGCTTTAAGTGCAATAAGACTAGCTACTACGCTAATAATTGTAGAAGTAGTAACTCTAACTCTAACTTTAACTCTAACTCTAACTCTAACTCTAACCCCAACCATATCCTAGTCTGGATCAACTAGATAGGAAAAGGCTAAGCCTTACTAGCTACCTAGGGACAGTAAGGCGCACTCTAGTATATATCTTACTAGGCATAAAGCGCATGTGCAGCGCATCTAGAGAGACTACACTAGAACAACAATTGCAGGTTATTCTTAATCCCTAGGCAGATGTAAGCTTGATTAGCTAGAGGACTGCTGTAGAAATAGACCTGCCACCTATTAAGGAGGCTAAGCTCCTACGCCTAGGATGGATTAGTATATAGTGGCAGAGCACTTACGCTGCATACGCGCTGTAGGTACACTTAACTAACAATATAGGTGTAGAGCGTTGTGCGTGCACTACTATGTATAGAGTTAATAAAGAAGGGGTCCCCCTACTCCTTAGAAATCCCTTCCTCTAATAAGAACACATCTATCTAGACTGCAGATTACAATCCTAGCGTTAGGGATACACAGAAGCTAACATTCAGCTTATTACTATTACTAAGCTTAATAAAGCTAACTCTAACCCCCTACTTTTAGGAGTCCTCTAAGCTACTAGCATTAATTTAGAATGCAATGCTTTTATTTATAAAGCACATATAGCGCAGGAGACTTGTATTCTAGACGCTTTAGCAGACTATGCTAATGTATTTAGCAAAGAAGCTACTGCTACTCTACCTAGCTTTAAATCCTTAGATTACGCAATTCTACTTATAGAAGGAAAGGAACTGCCTTATAGACTGCTCTACAACCTTTCTGCACGCGAGCTAAAGCTGCTACGCAAATACCTAGAGCAAGCGCTAAGCAACAGATAGATCTAACATAGCACAAGCCCTGCAGGAGCACCTATACTATTTGTCTCTAAGAAGGATAGGACACTCTGCCTCTGTGTAGATTATTAGGGCCTTAACGCTGTTACTATTAAAGATTGTTGCCTACTCCTACTTATTAGAGAGACACTAGACTGCCTGTTAGGCGCATGTTACTATACAACCCTAGATCTCTGCAACGCCTACTATTAGCTAAGGATTAAGGCAGGAGACAAGTGGAAGACTGCTTTTAGGACCTAATATAGCCATTTTGAGTACCTAGTAATGCTATTTAGGCTAACTAATGCCCCTGCAAGCTTCTAGGCCTACATTAACAAGACTCTAATTAAGCACCTAGACTATATCTATGTAGTCTACCTTAATAACATTCTTATATACACAAGGAGCGATAATATTGCACTCTACTAGCGCGCTATACGCTTAGTGCTTTAATTATTACGTAAGATAGAACTATTTATTAACTTGCAGAAATGCACATTTGTATTAGATATAGTACACTTTCTAGGTTTTATTATTAACACGCGTAGTGTATGCGCTAATCTAGCTTAGGTAAGCACTATTACTAAATAGCTATAGCCTACTAACATTAAGGAGCTGTAATCCTTCCTAGGTTTTGCAAACTTCTATTAACGCTTTATTAAAGGATATGCTAGAGAGACAGCTCCTCTTACAGATTTGCTAAAGAAGAACTAAGACTTCTAATAGAACAAAGCCGCAAACTGCTTATTTAAAGGGCTAAAAACCTACTTCTTAAGTGCGCCTATCCTGCGCTATTTCGATGCAGCACTCCTTATCTAAGTAGAGACAAATGCGTCTACCTTTGCTATATTAGGCATACTTTCCTAACTTTTTAAGGATAGAAAATAGCACCTAGTTGCCTTTACCTCCTAAAAACTGCAAGCTACTAAGCTAAACTATAAGGTTTATAACCTAGAGCTACTTGCTATAGTATATAGCTTTAAGCAGTAGAGGCATTACTTTAAAGGCACACAGCACACTATATAGGTGCTAAGCAATTATAACAACCTGCGCAGTATACACGCTGCACAAAAGCTAAACCTACAGCAAGCTAGATAGGCTATGTACCTAGGGGCTTTTAACTTTAAGGTAGAACACTGTCTAAGGAAAGCAAACCCTGCAGATAGCCCCTCTAGAAGGGCAGATTATGAACAAGAGAACCTGTTACTAACCTAGATGCTACCTACCTTGCAGAACAAATTGTTAGCAATAGATATAGTTAGTAGAGCAAGCAAATCTATAAGTAAGCTAAGCTTATTAAGCGTGTGTAAGACGCACGTTGCTACTATTAGCAGAACTAGAACAGTTCCTACTGCTAGCGCTATAGAGTGCACTCTATATGTGTTACGCTTACTAGCTAGAGTATTAGTTAGTAGCAAACCTGCAATAGTAGAGTCTTAATTACTTGCTAAAACACTGCGCTAACTATAACAGAGGGACGCCTTTGCTTAGAGTTAGATTGCAAGTTTAGCAAGTAAGGATAGCACTTAAAGATGCAGCAGAGCGCAGCTATAGCGCTTAGACAAAAATAAAGTCCTAAGATTTAATAGCAGGATGTATGTTCTAGAAGAACTAGCTATTAGGTAAGAAATTCTATTCTAGAACTATAACACGCGTATAGCAGGCCATTTTAGCGCACATAGGACACTTAAGCTTATTAAAAGAACCTACTATTAGCTAACCCTTAGTTAAGATGTCTAGGAATATATGAAAACTTGTGCTATCTGCTAAAGGAGTAAAGCTCTAAGGCATAGCAAGCACAGAATGCTGTTACTACTGCCAACACTAAAGGAAATCTTTAAAGAAGTTACACTAGACTTTATTACTAGCTTACCTCTAGCAAAGGACTCCTTAGGTTGCGCTTTTAATGCGATCCTTGTAATAGTTTGTTAATTCTTTAAGATAGCAATCTATCTCTCTGCGTTAAAGACCTAGGACGTAAAGCAGTTTACAGAAGCCTACTTTATACATGTTATACTTAAGTATAGGGTATAGAAGAGTATTGTATTAGATAGGAGAGCTATCTTTACCTCTGTATTTTAGACTAAAATCTGCTACTAACTTTAGGTAAAGCGCAGGCTTAGCATAGCCTTCTATCTGCAAACTAATAGGCAAACCAAACACTAAAACTAAACACTAGAGCAGTACCTGCGAATGTTTATCTTAGAGTCCTAAGAGGACTAGGTACAGCTATTACTAACTACATAATTTGCTTATAACAACTTAGTGCATAAATCTACTAAAACAACTTCTTTCTATGCTGTATATAGCAAACACCTACTACTTACTATACCTCCTACAGATAGTAGGCTTGAGGGGGAGGTACTAGATGCAGTTAAAAGAGTAAAGCGACTGCATAACGCATAAGCAACGCTTGTAGAGCACTTAGAGAAAGCACGCAAGTACTAGAGCTAGTACTACAACAAGAAACATAAGAACAAAATCTTCTATCTAGGCAATCTAGTGTTACTTAGCA
>SATY01000821.1:0-17200 GCA_004335155.1 Ascochyta viciae
ATTAAAGGCAAAGCGATGTAGTAAGTTTGCAATATCTAATTTTTAATAGATTCCTAATCTATTTTAGGTGTTAACTACCCCTAGGGCTTTAGAGATATAGTTTCTTAACTATGCTCTGTTACGTTTAACATTGTTATACCTAACAATATACCTAAAACACCTTTCTACACAGTTATATTAACTAGAACCTACTAACATATACTACCTCCACTATTACAGCCTTAGGAGAGTGATATAGCTAAGATACTTAGCATGTTACAACTAATACTAACACTAGGTCTAATACAGTATAAGAGTCTATCTAAAATAAATTTAAAATCTATTGCTAATGCGTTCTAGCTGAATTTCTTAACTCCTCTTAGTTTAAAGCATTCCTACAACCAAGGGGGTATATATTAGTTAAGGACATTTATGCTGCCTTTGCTAATAAAAGTTGTATTACCTGCTTAATTTAAAAAGAGCAGATACTATACTTTCTGTATTAAAATAGATTAGACGCTGTATTCTATAAATACTAGATAAACTATTAAGATCCTGCAACTATACGTGCTCTAATCTATTTGTACTCTATTTGCAGTCTATTTACAAGTTAGGCATATATTTAAGATATTATCTCTAGTGCTTCTAGTACAATAGTAGTTTGCTTTTAGACAAAACAGGCTTAAATCCTACTTAAATAAGAGCAATTCTAGATAGATATGTCTTTTAAGCGCCTCTAAACTAGATAGGCTAAGATACTAATAGTTGCATTTTATAGCAACAACAATTAATGTAAGATCCTCTAACGCCTTTTTAACGCATTCTAAATCCATTATAGTGATTATACTTAGTTAAATCCAAGCTAGCACTAAGAGTGCAGATACCTACTATCTTACCTTTAAGATGTTCTTTACACTTATTAAGCGGTATAGTAGTAAGGCAGTCTATTAGAGACACTTACACAATAAGGGCTTTATTAGAACTACTATTAATATGTGTACAAAGCAGATGTTAGGTAAATACGTTCTAAATCTATTCTTATCTAATTTAAGCAGCGCTTATTAACTCTAGGATTTAGTTAGTACCTTACTTTAGTTAATAACTATAAGCGAGATTAGAGAGAGTAGTTAATAAACTGCATATGTTTCTATATTGTACACTTTTATTACTTACTTAACAAAGCTACTCTAGAAGTACCCTATACTACTTATTCAAGCTAGGGTAGAGCTTGTCAGCTTCTTTAAGCAAAGTCAAAGTTTAAGTACAATTAACTTGCTAACCTTATAATATGTAAGAGCCTTTAATCTATTTAGAACACATTCTAAATAACTTTAGCCTCTAAAAAGGACAACCTAGCACTTTAAAACTAGGCCTAGCACAAGAAGATACTAGTTATTACAGCTAGCTTAGCAGCATGTAATAGCTCTATGCCTAAAGACCAATAGAATAGACTAGAGCAAACCTTAAATGCAGCAGAGCAAGCTAGACAAAAGTCCTACTAAACTAGAAAGAATTGTGATCTGCTCTAAGCAATTAAGAAGTAAGACGCAAAAACTAATTCTAAATCTATTAGCAGCGCATTCTAATTGTCTAAAGTGCTATACAGATAGACCTATAGGATATTAAAGAGTTTAATTGCTATAAGCAGCATAGAGTTTGTCTATCTTATTAAATAACACAAAGTGCTAGCCAACGCTTCTTTTTAAACTAAGGAAGAGAGCAGAGTATATTCTATCTTACACTAAATAATAGTATACTAAAATCTATTTAGAACACAAAGCAAAGCACTTTTAGGAGGTTATTAAAATCCCTAATAATAATAATAACAATACTTTCTTAGCAGTGTCTAACTCTTCTAGTTACATTTAGACGCTACAAGCAAAGAAGAGCAGATCTAAGGTAGCTACTCTACAGTCTTAGTCTAGGTCGCAATCTATTTTAATAGTGCAATTATCACCTGCAAGGTTATTACTAATTAGATCTTTACTACTACCTATGTATAACCTCTACAAGCTATTATAAATGCTTTCTAAACGCATTCTAGGGTCTTACTGCAACAATAAGCTCTTCTTTTAAACTAAACACTCTAACAAGGTTAGAAGGAGCTAAACCTTCAACAGGCACAGCTATTACTTCAAAAAGAAGAGTTTGAATTAAAAGAGAAAATGAATTAAGAGCACCTAAAGAATCAAAGAGAACTTCTTCAAATTAAAGAAAAGAAGTTAGAGCTAGAGGAACAAAGGCATACACTTAGCTAGAAAGAGAATCTATAATTAGACTAAAAACGCATTATAAATCTATTCTAAATTAGTTTAGCAGAACTCCTTTCTTTAAAGTAATAACATGTTATTTACAACTATAAAAGCTTAACACCTACAAAGTTCTTACTTTGTTATCTACCTCTACAATAGTAAAGGCTCTAAAGAAATTTGTAAGTTTGCTAGAACTACTTATAAATCTATTTGTAACTAGTTATAGTTATTCTATTACCTATACACATCCCTTAAGGAGCTACCTGCTAGGATGCCTAAGTTAGCTCTAATTAGAGTAGGCAAAAATTGTAAGTTATATAAAGGAGAGATCTTCTATTATACTAGTTAGAAAAAAGGAAGTAAAGTTCTTTGTAGTGTAAGTTTACTTATAATTAATTAATAATACCTTCTAAATCTATTTATAGAGACGCTTTAGTAATAAGAGTGTACTCTCTATACATATTTAAAACTTCTATCCTAAGTATAACCTACTTGTAGGGAAAGGTAGTTAAGCTTGCACTGCAATAATCCTAGCATCAGCTCCTTTTTACAAGTTAATAGAGCGTCTAGTAAACAACCTAGAAGGCGTTCTAAATCTATTACTAACCTATTCTGCTAGTCTACAGCAAGCTGACACTAAACTAGAGTCTTCTAACACTAAGTTAGAGTCTTCTAACACTAAGTTAGAGTCTTCTTATAGTACTAAGGCCTTAGATAAATTAGTAGGTAGCCCTACTATATAACTACTTAATGTGCCACTCTACACTATAACAAGGCCTAAGAAATAATAGTAGAAAGGAAAGGTTTATGCTGTAATTTATTTAAAAGCTATTATAAGCATATTCTTATAACTTCTAGCTAAACCTTATTTAATGCTAGGCTATACTTAAGTTATATAGCTAAGAAGTACTATGCAGCGTTTGCAGAGTTAAGAAATATTAGTATTATTTATTTAACTTAGGTTGCAAGGGCAGGGAACATTTTAACTTTAAAAAATAGTAAGCAAATTGCTTTCTATTTCTATAAATATAGGAATCTATTCTAAATGCATTTATAACTAATCTTACCTTTAGTACAGTTTATATAGGCTAATTAAAGAAGTGCCTACTCTTATAGGCGGTGTTACTGTTAGCGCACTTATTAAAGTTGTAGGCTAAAGAAATGTATTAGTAATAGATTGTAATTAGATTGCAATAGACTTACTATAGTAGTTAGCAGCATAGCAGGTAGTATAGAGGTTAGGCTCCTTATAGACAGTAAGGATGTTAGCTATGCTGCTAATATAGAGGTCCTCTTCCTAAGCCCTAATTACATAATGCACAACTAGAAAGCAGAATATTATTATAGATATAGCCTACTCTAGAGCTGTAAGATAACCTATTAAAATAGATTAAACGTGCATTTAAAATGCATTTAGGCTGCTAAACTTACACCTAGCCTAATATGCCTAATCTTAGATCTAGTTATTATATTCTTCTATAATTAAGTTGTAGAATCCTAATAAGAGTTAAGGAAATAGGCTGCAAATAGATTAGGAATAGACTTATAGCAGATTACAATTAGGCTCTAGTTAGTAAAGTAGCTAGCTAGGGTTTTAAATACCTCTATACTATATGTATTAAGAATGTAGTTTTTAAGCGCGTTGTAATTTCTAACAAAAATCTAGTATATATATTAGTAAAATGCATTCCTAATAGAGTATAAATGTTAGGACACAGCTCTGCCTACTATGCTAAGGCAACCTAAAAGGTACGTATAATCACTCTAATAAGTGATTAGTAGCTAGAACAGTACTATATCATCAGCTAGGCAACCTGCCTAACAATATCCCCTTCTTTTTACAAGGCCTAACCTAGGCCTAAAGAGTACCTAGTACTAGACCCTCTAGCAGCAACAGCGACGGCCCTGTAATTAAACACACGTGCCTAGCCTTGTAATTAAACACACGTAGCCTGCTCTCAGCCTAGACTTTAGGTTATTGCCTATTCTAGGCCAGCTTGGCTGACCCTGGACCTGTGTGGGGTACAATAACCAAATATGCAGGGTATTAGACCTAGTAGGTCAAACCTAGGATTAATGATGTTAGGGGACTCGCCTACAATTATGACCACCTCTAGACTTAAACCTATGTTTGATCCACACACACTCTTACGCACACGCTTTAGGTATTAGAGTAATTATAATGTTAGGATACAGCTCTGCCTACTGTGCTAAGACAACCTAAAAGGTACGTATAATTACTCTAATAAGTGATTAGTAGCTAGAACAGTACTATGTCATTAGCTAGGCAACCTGCCTAACAATAAATAGATTTTACTTACTAAGCATAGGTAGCCCTCCTCTTCCTCTTAGTAGCAGCGTTGCTTACTATAGTAGAGGATAACCTAGCTATAAATAATCTTAAACGCTAAAGTGCCTAGCAGCATAGTAGGATAGTTAAGATAA
Source organism: Ascochyta viciae (assembly GCA_004335155.1). NCBI lineage: Eukaryota > Fungi > Ascomycota > Dothideomycetes > Pleosporales > Didymellaceae > Ascochyta > Ascochyta viciae. Next base: position 4,677 of record SATY01000821.1, read on the forward strand.
GCACAATAAGCAATCTAAAATAGATTAGAATTAGACTAAAAATAGATTTTAGTTAGTAGCTTACATAGTTAGCTAGAGTAGAGGCACTATTAGGTATACAAGAGGTGTTAGGGGTAGCTATAGTAGGTAGCTAAGTAGGTTAGTTTTGTATTAAAATAAATTAGTAATAGAGTAGGAATGGATTTTAGTTTATTATTATATTTATTTTTATTTACTTAAGTTTAGCAATCTTGCGTTTAGGGCCTAGCGCGCCTTGGCGTAGGGACTCTGCTATGTGTAGCTTAGCTTCAAACCTAGGTTTGCCGACACTAAGTCCATGGCCGGCCGACCTGCCGCCTGTGGGCGACTACAGGTGCGAAATCTAGCGAGAAATCTCCCTCTTGATTTGTTTCTTCCTGCGCGGAAATTTCCCTTGGTTTTGCACGATGTGCGGAATTGCATCTCCACACCATGTCGGCCGGGAAAGTGAAGCGGAGCAAATTTCTAGGAAGAAACTTCGGACCTACTATGATTGTCTCCCCAACCACTCACTATGCCGAAGATAGCCCCCTCAGCACAATCTCTCTCTGTAAGGTTGCTCTCCACAACGCATCATCAACGGGTGCTGCCGACCCACGTGTGTGGGACCTTGACATTGTGGCTGACGTCAGGCTCCGCAACGACTGCTTCAAAGTTGCTTGAAGGAGTAAATTCGGTGGCAGGGTGGGTGGGCCCGCGAACAAACCGGAGCTGAGAAACTTCTCTGCGATGAAAAGTGGGTATACAACTGCGGCTCTTCATGCACGACATCAACAATGACGGTGTTTTCACCAGGGTCGAAGATGTTGAGGCATGGGTGTCATCTGGTGAAGCACCGAAGCTGTCGAAATTTTGGTCAGGCCTGTCGTCGAGCGGAGAAGCCGCATTCTTGACGTTTGTTGAAGGATCGCAAGCGGTGCGGAATGTGTTCTGCATACAGTGTCAACCATCGGACACTCCCTGGGGTCCCTTTTTTGAAACGTCTCAGTGCGGTTGCCCTGCATTCGGACTATCCCTCTACGCCGCCTTCTAGTAGCATTCTATTCTGTCAGACTAGAAACACCGATATCGTGGCGGTTGCAGTAGCCATTGAGCTATCTTGAGTTTCCTATCGTGGCGCAGACCGCTTCGTTCTGAGCTTCCACAAGCGGCGACACGCCGTAGTTGGCCGAACAGGGTCGACTCGTTGCTAGGAGCCCCTCGAAGCGAGGCACACGAAGTCGAAACCGAGGAAGGTTTCCAGGCACACGAGACGACCACAGAAGGCGAGGAAACCCTCATTTGCATTTGTGAAAGTCAAACTGAATCTGGACCCGGGATGAAAGAGCACAGACTGGACATCGACCCCGGATTTGCTGAAACCATGCATGTCTGCTTGCGGAAGGTTGAGTGAAACAGAGGTGACGGAAACGTGGAGCGCTGGGAATAGCAGATACTGCGTCTCAAGGTAGCATGCGCGTTGCATTCTGTTTACGGTATTTGCTCAAGAGGGTGTGCTGACTGCGTGGTACGGGCATTATTGAGTTCTAGTCAGCCCTGCAGAGTGCTGCCATCAGCATGAACTGCATGCGGTCGTTGATGTCGCAAGGCTGATGGTTCAGACGCCGCACGATCCCGGCCATCAGCCGAGGACTTGCTGCGCTTCTCCGAGGTTTGTGCGATGAAGCTGTACTCCACTCCGAATACACCATCAGATGCGGAACCGTGGCTTCACATGCGCATCACGACTCTGTTTGCTACTGTGCGGTTCTTCAGCCGGCCGTGAGGAGTGCTCGTGAAGGCCTCCGGCATAATATCTAGCCTCCGATACCAAGGTGGTCCACATGGACCCTGAGATCATCTGTCGGTGCATGTGAATGGGGCTAATGTACCCCATACTCCGCGGTTAAAACGTTGTGCCTCTCGAGAGACGAAAGACAACCGGGAGAATATCGAGGCAGGACAACTGCGGGGTGTCATGCTCCCGTGGGATTCACAAGTTGTTTCGCCTTGGCCGTCCACTGGCGTTTCGTCCCGCGCCGCCTCGTCAGGGGACAGCAAAGGACTTTGTCCGCTGACTGTGATGCGACGGAGTCAGGCAAATGAAATAGAACGCATTGCGCTTTTTGATTGCCCGTATTGGGTGTCGTTTGCAGCACAGCGGCTCCTCGCACCGTGTGCAAACCGCCGCGAGCACAGATAGCGGAGCTGCGGCATTCGGTGCCGCAAGAGGAAATGTAAACGTTTGGCTGAAGTGCACGGGATGAAGGGAGGGATGTCAGGGTTGCCGTCCCCGACCCCCGAGATCATCTCCAGCTCCCACTTTACTGTTTCAAGCAACTGATTGAGCTTATCTGGGAAACTTATTTCGCGGAAGCGGCCGTGGCGCACCTGCGAGTCGTGGGGGAGGGCACCCGTGCTGTGACTGTGACATTCCTGTGTGTGTGCTTTTTCAGGATCACAAAGGGAGAAAGCAAGTTTAGAAACAGGGGGCGACGACAACAGAGGCGTCGTCAGGCTGTGAGTTGTCGCATACGGCGGGCTGTGAGATGGCCAGGTGCTCAGCATGACTGACTGGTGATTGCTGGCCCTGCGGACGACTCATCGCAGCCTGGTCCTTGTGTGCGAGATGACAGGGCAAGCGTCGGGCGCGATCTAGCAGAGGAAAAGCGGTCTCGAGTTCCCGAGTGCCAGGGTTGTCCTCCAGTTGCAGCGGAGCAGACGGGGCTGACGGGCAGGTGCCAGAAGTGGATGCCCGCTTTGGTAAACGGCGGTGAATTGCGACGCCCAATAGCAATTTTCCTCGACCCCCTTCGCAGCTCCACGCCGCATGAAACGAATCCAGGCGGTGACCCACCGCTATTTGTGTGCACTGTGTCTTGCGGAAGCGGAAGATATAACGCGAGCTGCCACCTCGCTGCGCATCCCACGCTCATCCAGACCATCTGATCTTCTGTGTCGAGACACAAGTCGCACTTTGCTTCTGACTCGGACTCCTGACGTTCCAGAACACTTCCCCAAGCATTAAAGCCAGGCATCGCCCCTTGACTCTTGTTCCCACAAATTCTCGATAATCCCCAGACCGGCGACCCTCGACACCTACTCCACCCAATACGGAGCTGAATCGCGGTAACCCTGTTTTCATCCATCCGACATCCCACCGTCATACATCACCGGCCGTTTTGGCCTCGGTCGACTTGCCGCGACGCTAAATTAACGCGAACACCATCCATCCGAGCAAAACTGTTTACGGCCGACAAAGCCCGATCGTGTGTGTATACATACACAGACCCACCCCGTACACTATCTCCATCCCCAAAAATCCAAAATGCACTTCGAAGAAGCTTCACCAGGCTCGTCGCCATCCAAGTCGATACCCATCAGCATCTCGCCTAGGAACATGGCCTCGCCCACAGGATCTCTCTACAGTAACTACTCCATGGAGTCCAACTCTCGCCGCGGCTCGTCATGCGCCTACCCTTCGTGGCCCACCGGACCTTCGCTGGAGTACCGCAACCCGTCTTCTTACATCAGCGACGAGGACCTCTTTGGCGAGGACTTTGACGACGAGTACTCGTGTCCGATCCTCAAGAAGGCACCAGCACCTCCACGAGTCCCGCCCATGGCCCAGGCATTCCCAGTGTTGCCTCCTCTTTACGCTCAGAAGAAGCCCAAGACCCAGCGAAGGCGCAGCAGTGGAAAGCAGCGCCGCAGCTCGACGCCCATGACTCCTATCAGCGAGTCGCCCGAGCAAGTCGAGTAATCACCACGTCGTTTCTACAACGTAAGCTTAACCCTGTCATTTCGAGATTGCAGTGCAGTGCTAACATCAAGATACAGTCATTGTTGACGTCTACGTCATTGTGTGATCTGTGGCTTGGCTTCCTCAGTCACAGGTCACTCGGTATGTCCCCTTTGGGACTGCCGACTCTCACAAAGGCTCATTGGTCTTCATCAAGTCGCTGCGACAGCCTCACCGCGTCAAGCGCAGAGTATGGCGAGCACCAGACCTGATCTGACTCAGCCATCACTCCCACTCCCTCTCCTCTCCCAACGCTTATCAGTGTCTCGTGTCAGCCTCATCACACGCCATCACCACTGGCGTGTGTCGAGAGCTCAGGGCCTCGTCGTTGCAACATGCATGGCAACATGGTCGCGACACGCTTCGAGACTGCGCTCAACTGCGCGTCAGCCTCGTATGGGATTCACGCCTTCTGTGCGGGCTGAATCCAGACCTGAAGATCTGGGGGTACGGGGCTGCAGCCGCATTCCGCAGCAGGAAGCGATCAGTCGAAAGCAAGGAATGGAAGTCCCTGGTCATTGGAGGAAAGCATTGTGATAATTTCTCGAGCATTTGCAGGCGTTTCTGCATCTTCGTACCGGCATTGATACCCCCGCTCCGCGCATCGGACGGACATGGCTGGCAACGAATGGCATTTCATGCACAGCGCTGTGATTGCATTTAGCGAGGCTTGTGAGGCTTGCCAGTGGCTTGCCCTACCTTGCCATTTATGATACCCTGTCCCTAGATACCCAACATCTTATCGTTATTCCACATCAAAATTCTTCCATGCATCCCTGTGATGGTTTTCGTGATGGTGGTGCTGACTTTGAGCTAAAAGGCTCATCACACCTCGTCACACTCGACATGATTGTTGAGATGTGTGGCGCGCCCCTTTAGACGGTGAAGGAGAAGACTCTATTCCTTTGCGCGTTTGTCGCAGTGGCTCGCTCGGACGGTATGGGCCGGCCATGAGTGACGACAACACTTTTCTGTCGGTAGGTTGAATCACGAACTGTATGGGCCGGCCATGAGTGACGACAACACTTCTTTGTCGGGAGATTGAATCACGAACTGTATTGGGGCGGAGTGACATGATACGTCGTCCAAGCAACCTACTTGTCGGGAAAGGAGCCTCAACGCAATTTTCACAGCACCCCTCTTCGAATCGATGCATGAAAATCTTCCCAGAAGGCACATTTAGCAATATAGCGACAGCCAAAAATAAGCTTCCAAAATCGAGTCTGGTAAGCGAACGGAAGCGGGGGTGTGTCCCCGTCGAGGCTTGCACTTGCATGTCGAGCTCACGCTTCTGGCATGCACAGCAGACTCTGTAATACTGTTGGTCAGGAGTGCAGTCTAGCAATGATGAATCTGTCTCATGTTGAGGACGAGCCGGGACCACAAGACACGCGATCTGTACAGTTCTTTCATCCCTCGCATCATGTCGACATGGAAGGCGTGGGGATGGTGGGAGCGAGGAACTGCGGTGGCTGGGACAAAGGTGAAGCCCAACAGCGATGCTGCTCCTTAGTGCCAGCGCTTGCAGTGAACATTGTGAACAAGACGCAGATACCTGTATGTTGGGTTTCTTTGCATTTTTGTAATATCGTTGGCGTGGGATTGAGAGCAGCAGACACGTCAAGGTGCAATTGATCAGACCAGGCAAACCAGCATATTGCAGGTGCATGTTGAAGCAGGTAGGTTGCTTTCCAACCCCGGTGCGCGATATGGTGCACCGTGTAGCTGAAGTTGAGATGCGGCGTATGAGGCAGATGGACAAAAGCTTTGACTAGCTGCCACTGCCAGTGCGGGCAGGTGGCGTGCGGAGAAGAGACTCAGGTGCGGCTTTGTGTGGCATGAAAAGCAGGCCGTCACGTCTGTGAAGCGTTCAACAGCTGGTTCCTGGAGCTAGACACGGTACATGTGTGCCGACAGATTCGTGAAGGAGGGGCTGCGATACGTTGCGATACATGGCTTCGGGTGCAGCGTGAGGTCGGGTTGTCCGCTCAGTGGGTACCTGGGCATGGCGAGGTTGTGCTGTATCGGTGTGCCATGGAGCCATGGACAGGGCTGGTCCGTGGCAGCACTGCATCGAACAGAACAGCCGTTGGTCAGAGACACGATGGTGGTGCCACAAACCTACATGGCCGACCCTCCCGAGCGGGATGGGGATCGTTCCGAGGCGGTGAATAGTGCCCGCCAGCCGTGCTCCTGTTGGGCTGCAAGCTGCTAGCAGCGCGCGAAGGGCAGTAGCATTGCGCGACTGTCACCAGAGATTGGAGCAGAGACATGGCAGTGCTTTGAGAAGCATGAGTCTGATATATGGGACGAGTCGCTGGCGTTGCAGTTGTGCGCATAGTCTGGGTGAAGCGTGGTTGATCCTTGCCAACGGGCCGTAGCTTCAGTGCCGCAGCGCGCCACGATTGGGTCGCCATGGGCGTCCAAGGTGTGATTCGGCTTGCACCGTCACCCTAGTGCACCCAATCACCTTGGCCCATCACTTGCTTCTCCTCACTTTGGTCTTCCGCGACCGCGTTCCCTGCGTCGAGGAGCGCTTTGAGAGGCTGCTGCCCGTGTCCATGCAGGCACCGCTGTTTTTGCGGCGCGAAACTCGACCATTGACGTGCTGTGTCACTTACAAAGGCCAAGTTGGCGACCAGCATGGCGAGCCATGCAGCATGACTCTTCTTGGTGTGTCGAGTCCCAGCTCCATTTCGAGCTTTCACAACGGCCAGCAAATGAGCAAGCTGCTCTACAGCCATTAGACGCCTCACGCTCCCCTGCCATGCTCTCGTTAAGCATCGCTCGCTCGACGATTCTGACCGTGCTCGTCGTCCTATTCTGAGCGCCATCAATCCCTCCTGCGCTCTTAAGCGCCGAACCTTGATAGGCCCCAGGTGCCCACGCGCAACTGCTCACATCTCGTCCGCGCTTCTGCTGCTTTTCGCCTTTCTTCTTCTCTTTCAATCCTGCTCTGGCCGTCTGTCTTTTCAGCTGCATGTCCTTGTTGTACCGCTTACACCCTTTCCCAAACGGTCGAATGCAGTGCTTGTCTAACCGCCAACCTCGATCCTTGTAAGCCGTGAGGGGCCAAACTATACCTCGAGACGCCGTGGACCAAGTGTGAAAAGCGCACTGCTCTTTAGCGCGCACACTGCAGTGAGTCTGAGGCCCCTGGCAGTGGCTGCAGTTCCATCTCCGTCCTTCTGGAAGCTCCGCCTGCCCTTAATCCATACTATTCCCTTGGTGATGCGCCGCGCCTGTGTGCTTGGACTCAACCTCGACTGACAGCATCCGCCTTGCAGGCTACCCACAATGTCCTTAGGCCATGCCCGCCAGCGTTCCAACTCGGCAAAGGGTTCCTCCATTCGATCAGACGTCAAGTTCCAAATCCCCACACCGAGCATCACTCCACAAAACGACGAGTTCGCATTCCAGCCATGCGCCGCAACCGGATCGTTCCTGCTGTATGCGCAGCAGAACATCATCTACTGCTTACACCACGACACTCTGGCAATAGAAAGGCGCTTCGAAAGACATAGGGAAGATGTTGCGTGGATCTCGACAGACAACGTTAGCGAGCGCGGTGCCGGCCGATTAGTCCTGAGTTACGACACGGGCTCGACAGCGATAGTGTGGGATTTGCTGTCTGGAGACGAGGTAGCGCGATTTGCCTCGTATGAACAGATTAGGGTGGCGACGTGGATGAGGAACGGAAACGTTGCGTTTGGTGAGTCCCGAACTGCTGGATCGCGACTGACCAAACGGGAGCTGATGATGCAATGCAATAGGAAATGCCCAGGGCAACATCATTTTATTCGAGCCCTCCACCTCGGAGCACCTCTCAGCAAGAACCATTTTCGACCCAATTACCGCATTGGCACCAGCTTCAGACTGCCGCACATTCGCGATTGGGTAGGTACTATTCTGAGAATGCGCAAAGTCCGCTAATCCCGCCTAGCTACCACAATGGCTCAATACTCATTGCGACGCTGCAGCCGTCATTCACCATCCTTCACACCCTGACCACACCTAGAATTCCTTCCCCTGTAGCGGGTCTAGCTTGGCATGGATCCTCTTCAAAGCAGAAGTCAGAAATGTTGGCTGCGCAAGCATCAGACGGTGATCTCAGAGTGTGGAGCGTCCCCAAGTCTTCACATGGCGGCGATGCACCCTGCGTGATACGTGTGCTCAATAAGTCTGAACAAAGAGAGCCTGGCCCTTGCTGGTTCTCGTGGTCCAAGAACGGTCGAATCGTGCAATATACTGAAGGGTATGTACCAAAAGCGCTGCTTGTTATCTGACCCTGCGTGCTGACCAGCCATGTTCAACAGTCAAACCTGCGCGTGGGATGTTCGTACTAAGCGAGTCACGTATGAGACCGTTCCTACGACCCAGGACGTTGCGGCTATCTGCAGCTATGGTGCAACGGCCACACTATTTACTCTGAGTCAGAACTACAGCGTTCAACAGTATGATCTCAATCCTAGTGGAACACCGACAATGGTTGCCAACGTCCAGCATGCACCTGCAAAAACGCCTCCTTCTCCCCCGGTCTCTTTGGACGAGCAGAGACAGATACATCTTCATCTAGACGAGGAACCAGTGACAGCACATCCAGTGACAGCACATCCAGTGACAGCACACCCAGTCAAGACTGCACCTCAAATGCTCCTTGCCTCAGAAGCTAGCGAAGACGAAGACATTATGATGTCGCCACTACAGAAAATCGCGAATGAGCTCGTTGAGTTGGAAGAAGAGCGGCGCGACCGTGTTGGGCCTTTGAGTCCAGTGTCAAGTCGCGGGTCTCAGAGCTCGCGTTCTTCTGGTGGCAGCGGGCGCCAGCCACGTTATCGTTACGACAGGCCTACGTGGGGAACGGCCCGCTCATCAAGAAGTACAGCTTCTGGTACGTCAGGCACTGTTTTCTCCTCCGGAGAGTCGTCCTTCGCAGCGAGCGCCTCGCAAGCCAGTGCTTCGCAAGCCAGCATGTCCATCCGTTCTGGTACTTCAGCTGCAATCTCGTCTCGATTTGGCTCATCAGCCCTCCGCAAAGAGGTGATGCGTAGTCCAGATGAGTCGAAGAAGACGCAGAAAATGGACTTGTTCCCTTTCACCAAAGCCAGGCTAGGCGACGTTCCCTTCCGACCTACAGAGCTGGGTCCCGAGCGGACGCCAAACGACCTCAGGCGGAACCTGCTCAAGGTTGTGTTTGGTTGGGAAAACGACATCGACGAACTCGTTCGAGATGAGCTTGCACGCCACCCTGCGGGATCAGCTGCGGCTGTCCTTTTGTCCAAGTGGCTCGGCGAACTGGGAGCTGACTTCATGGCATCCATGGTTGGTTCTGAGTCTATGACTTCTTCTGATTGGATGTTGCTTGCGTTGAGTAATATGGGGCAAGGCTCGCAAAAGAAGGTCGGTGAAGCTTTTGTTCAGCGGCTGCTGGAAAAGGGCGACGTTCATCCTGCGGTTGCCATTCTCCTCGGCTTGGGCGAAAACAACGACGCCATTGAAGTCTACGTCTCCCAGAAGCAGTACATGGAAGCTGTTCTCTTAACCTGTCTAATCTTCCCTACAGACTGGCAAAGACAGTCTTTTCTTGTGAGAAAATGGGGTGAGGCTGCAGTTGCCAAGGGCAAAGCCGAGTTAGCAGTGAGGTGCTTCTCCTGCATGGGCCTCGAAGCCACCGAACCGTGGTTCTCTCCTAGAGCTCAGGATGCTGTGTTCTCTGCCCAAAAGCAAGCTCTACTAGGCTCACAGCTTAGTCCGCCACTATCTCCTCCAAGTGTGGGTAGCAGTCGAGTCGCTGCCAGGATGGCGTCTCTCAAACTCGTCACAGACTTTTCTCGTGGACCGCAACCCAGACAGATCGTTCGAGGGGAAGAAGACGAGCAAACTCCAATGAACCATGGCGCCACGCCGATTGCAGAATCTGCAACAACCCCAGCAGTAGGCACTCACGGCTGGATCGGCCGTGGAGCTGCGCGAGACAGATCTTTGGAACCTACTTCTGCACGGACCGCCACCCCTGGAGCGTATGGCAGCAGAAGACGAATGCCATCCCGGTCGGACGCTGGACGCTCTACGAACACTAATGAAAGCCTTGCGACTCTTGCTATTCCTGATCGTGGTCAGCGAGCCGAATCAAAGCCTAGGACTGCCGTCGACAACATCGGCCGTGAAGCCGAGACTCTACCATTTTCGACCAGGCGCACCACCTCCGCAGGCAACGCTAATGATTTTGTCCTTTCGGCATCCACGTTCGCGCCCGCCAAGGCTAACGATCATCTGCCCTCTCCTGCGGTAGGCGTGTTCGACGCTTACAAGGAGAGAACAACGGTATCGCGCACCAGTTCCCGCAGCAGAAATCAACGAGATCTCCAGCTAGCGATGCACGAGACTGTTGTTGAGGCAGGTCCAGACACGCACTACACCAACAACTTGAGCCCGCCCCTCACTGATGCAAGCATGAAGAGCGCAAAGGCACGCAGCATTGATCAGTACATCAACAGCCTCGATGAAGCCACCCACTTCGCCCGTGAACGTGCTGACTCTAGAACCGAGGAGAGGCCCGCCTCACGTACATCCAAGGCGCGCAGCCGAACCCGCGATGGATCTCAAGGCCGTGGGCGAAGTGATATACGCTACATTCGACCTGCCAAGCGGTCGCCATCTTCTCCTGTGCCTATGTCGCATGAAGATGCCGGTGTGACTATCACGAAGGAAGCCGCAACGAACACGGAGAGCTATGATGACGAGCGGTTCTATAAGATGGAGATCGCCTCTCCAATCGCCACAGAATCACTGGCAAGCACCCGTAGAGCACGCAGTCGTGCAAGATACGGTACAAGCAAGACCAGAGCCTCTTCCAAGACTGCACAGCGCGCTGAGTCTCCTGAAGGTGTCGTGGGCACCCGCAGCAGAGGCGCCAGCCGAACCTCCAGTCGCCGTCCAGCTGCCGACCGTGGTCGCAGTGGTATGCGCGGGGACCGCTCACCTGAATCTCCGCAGTCCATGCGAGCAGAAGACTTGGTGAGCAGCATGGACACTAACACTGCTCGCCCACGTCAACGCAGCACTAGCCGCCAACCTCGAGACCGATCCATTAGTAGGAGGCCCACCCCTGCTGTTCGAGGATCCAGCTTGACCCGCAACCAAGTGCGGACCGGTTCACCAGATTCTGTTTCATCCAGCCTCCAGGGTGCACCCCGATCGCGTCCTCTTACACGAACCAGGAAGGAACTCGCAGCGAAGGAGCTGGAGGCCCGCCGACTGTCGTTGGCACGACGTCCTTCAGCCCCCTCAATCCCTCATCCTGAGGAGTTCAGATTTCGACCATTGTCCGGAGGACGCTCCAATACGGACGACATGCTGGGCTCAATGTCAATGTACCGCGACCCAATTCAGCGAAGCCAGACAGCAGATCCGATCAATAAGCCAGCAAACAGATTCCTGGCCAAAGGCACTTCCACACCTTCGGTACCCATTGGTTTGCCAGCCAACCCCCGAGCCATGCGTCATCCAAGGTATATCAGTGCAGAGCCTGAAGAGTGGGAGGATGTGCCGGCTGTACCCGTCATCCCGCAAAACCATCAGTATCCAGGAGAGCCACAAGACGCTCAGGAGGATGATGTCGGCCCGCTGCTTCCAGCAACCACGTTCCTGCCTTCCACTACGTTCGGGCAGCCAGCCAACCTTGCTCGCTCTGCATCGGCACCCCCACAGGAGATTCTTTTGCCGAACGCCTTCTCTGGGGCAGGAAGACGTCCCTCTCTGAACGGCCCTCGTGGCCACACACGGATGAACTCGCCACCAGAGATCTTGGGGCCCTCGAACTACAAGCGCATCAGCCCACCTCCATTCAGGAACAGCATCGACGGTACCATCAACGAGACTCAGGTGATCATTATTGAAGAGGAGGATGTCGCGCCGCCAGTTCTCTCTCAGCTGCAGCATCTGGGCGCTCCTCCGCCGCCGCCACCGCCACCACCTCCCCCGCCCTTCAGTTTTGGCGCCAGCCCTGCTCCCAACGGCATTACTGTGGTGAATGTGGCCATAGACGAGCAGCCACAGCGCGTCTCGCCGACAGGTGTTCCCGCAACTGGCTCGCCTCATGCGCACCGACGAGGTCGCGGCAGTGTCAGCGAGAACCTTGGGTCGACATTCAGACGCGTCACGGACCGCATGCGTAGCACCAGCCGATCAGGCCACAGATCCCCACCAGCTGGGCGTTCCGACGTTGCTCCGTACGAAAGCGTACCGGACTATTCGTACTCTCGCAGCGCAGCCACGCGTTCTCCTGGCGAGGGGAACCACCTAGATGCATACTTCAACAGCATGGCACCACCGCCGCCGCCGCCTCCGACGCAGCCGTGGGAGCAAGTCACTCCAGTTGGCGAGGACCAGAGCTTCTACCGACATCCCAAGGAGGTGCGTGCCAACATGCCGCCCCAAACGCTGCAAGCCGGTGTGTACCAGCCCGAGGCGACGCCGATGCTTTGAGATTTTGAGCAACAGCAATCGCAACATCAACCGGACAGACAGTACCTGATTTTTGCATACACGGCCATTGAAACGACGTAACGACCTCACCATGTACCGTTGTGCACCATGTTTCGACATGCATTCCGGTCAGCATTACATTACTATTATACGATGGAGCGCAGCATCATGATTATTGGTTGTAACCTTGCAGCAGCATTAGCGAGGGTTTTTTTTTTTTTTTTTTTTTTTATCTATT
>SATY01000822.1:0-17183 GCA_004335155.1 Ascochyta viciae
GGGCGAGGAGCGAGGAGCGGAGGGATGGCAGTCTGGCAACGTCGACAGGGCAGATGGCGAAACCAGAATGGCAGTTGCAAGCACCCGGATCGGGAAGAGGAGCAGAGGCGCATTCCAGCTAGGTGTGGATGCGTCGATAAAGTTGAGCGAGCAGATGCCTGGTGCGTCATTATTGGCTAGCGGGCGGTTCGAGGGGATGCAAGTCGGGCGAGGTTGCAGTGCCGTCAAAGCACCAGGCTGCTGGGAACATGGGTTGGGCTCTGTGCCTTCCAAGTTCCCCGGACGCAAAGGTGACACGAGCGACGAGCTGCACGCAACGAGGGCAGAGGCCTGGCGGCAAGCTGGAGCGCGCTGGAATGCGTGGCGTTGCAGTCGACGTGCCATGTCGTCGCAGTTACGCAGCGCAGCACCCACGGTACATACGGCACTTGGTCTGGCTCTGCGTGCGCCTCACCTGTCAAGTGTCGAGCATTTGCGAGGCCCGGGGCTGCAACTCGCATGCGCACGGGCACGGGCACGGGCACGGACAAGTCCATGGCGGCCAGCGAATCACACGCCTTTCGTACACCGCAACAATCAACCCTGCCGACGCTCGGGACGCTCACGATGGATGGGTGCCTCCGCGTCGCCGTAATTACTAGTTGCTATCGTTCATTTGGCGAGCTAGGTCCGCTCTCTCCCTCGGCGCATGTGCGCTACGCTTCTCTGTCGCCCGCTGCTCGCATTCGGCGTAGTCTTGCCGTGCTGCTGCGTGCTGCTGGCGCCCATATAATTCCTTTGAGCCCAGCCTAACGCTTGCAACCATCCCAAGACACAAACATTACCCCAGCCGGCGCCACACACACACACGCTCACGGCTGTCACCACGCGACCTCGCCACCCCGCCGGCCCTCTGAAACCTGTGCATCGTTTCCTGGCCACGTCTACCACTCACAGCGACATCACCACACACCGACTGCATTCTTGCTACTGATTGAGCTGCCTGACTACACCCCTCTCTGCGTTGCATCTGTCACCTGAGCCGCAACCCTGACCCACCCTCCCGCATCCCCGCACACCATGAGGTCGTAGAGATCAGACAGAGGGAGAGAATGGACTTCACGGTACGCCGTCCGTGCGCTTCTTGTTTCTTCCACACCACTGACCCAGATGCGCACAGATCTCGCTAGCACACTTCTGCGAGGTCCACGGTCCAACGTCTATCATCTGCACCCAAGCCTCGACCGCGCCCTGTGCTTCTTGCAATCCATGTGTGACACCGCCCACGGACGAGCCGCACTCGGCCTACTCCAACTACGGACTCTATGACCAGCCCTCGTCGCTGAAACTGGGCCGCCTGCCCAAGCTCTCGCCTTTCGAGACACCCCCCACGAGCCCTCGCGAGCCCTCGCACAACCCTTACTTCCCCAGCTTCTCCTCCTCCGACAGCAGTTTTGGCGGACGGAGACCCAGCAGCAGCTTCGACTCGGACTCGGACTCGTGCGAGAACTGCCAGATGGTGGTGCCCAAGAAGTTCTGCGACAAACTCCCCACCGGCGCACCAGGGAGCCCTTCCAAGGACGGACGTGGACGCAACGGCAGCCCAGTCCTGCGCAGCTCTCAGAACTACCCAGTCCGTGGACCCTTCCTCGGTGACGATGCCAGCAGCACGCACTCCTCTGAGCTGTCCGACACGGAGCAGTCCAAGTCCTTCGAAAGCAACGCCAGCTCCTACCCCAACTCTATACCTCCCTCGCCGCTCGTCACTTCGAGGAACATGCATACACACACCCTGACCTACATCTCCACCAACCAGCCACAGTCGCCGACCACCTACTCCTCGCTGAAGCGTACATGCATGCGCACGCTTTCCACAGAGGTCCTCCCACGTGGTAACTCGTCTGGAGCCATCATGTTTGGAGACCCCGTTGCTGGCTACACCATTGCCTACATCTTCCGTATCCAGGACTCCAGGGCTCGTGGCTCCATCAAACATTATGCATTGATTGCCATGGTCGGGCGCGACTGCCGCAAGGCCACCAAAGCCATGGTCAAGGTCACCGAAGTCTTTCAGGGCATTGCGAATCGAATCACTGCCTTGGCCGACAAGGTCGAACGCGAGTCACGTCCTTCGTCTGCTATTGCTGACACGCCTCCCCTCGGTACCTCGGCGTCTTCTATGCCACCCATGTTCACCTCACCGCGAAAAGAGCGACACTTCTCAACAGCCAGCTCACCCACTACACGCAACATAACCCCCGTATCATCGTTCCTATCTGCGAAAAGAATTGACCCGGATGGCTTCCCTCGTGTCTCTCGCGACGCAACAAGGCCCAAGAGCTTGGCTGAGATTGTCGGTCAGGAGAACTTCTTTGTCGAGCTCCACCGTGACTTCTGTCAGCTCTTACACTTCCTCATCAAACACTTCGCTTGAGCGGCCCCGCACATACGTTGTCACATTCTCCTGTATATCTTCGTTGTTCTCAATTTCTGTCTTGCGGTTTAGCGTCTTCTGTTTCTTTCTGTGCGTTCCAGCACCGGCGTTCACCGGTGCTTTACGTACATCTCTGGTCTGTTCACCAACGACCCTGTTCTCTACGCCTGCAATCTGCCACATCAACAGACCAGGCCCAATACCCATCTGAGATACCCGAGCCTGTTCCTTGTTCCATTGCAGCGGGCGGTGTACCTAGTCGATGACTTCAAGGTCATTGTGTGGGTTCTTATGACTTGACGGCTATAGATGGCTCGACATTGCGATCGATCGCCAACGACATGTTAGAAGGAATGGCACTCATTGCCTGTATAGTTAGCACGAGAAGAATCTACAACATGTCTACTTGACAATCATTGTCCGTTCTCGACTTTCTCTGTGATTGTTTCCTGTGAATGTCTCTCTCAACCCGTTCTGTGGTATCGAACCACAAATTTTCAATTCCAGATCGTAACCACGGATCATCCTGACACTGACAGCTCCACACTCACCGTGCTTCCCCACATCAGTCCCACAACGCACTGCAACAAGACCCGAAATGGCAATGACTATCGGACCCTGCTTTGTTGTGCATTCGCTCGAAAGACCGACATCGCTCGTCTCGCACATGGGCCCGCAACGCGTCATGCCTGATAAGAATCGATCGATGTCGATAAGGGACATGACGTCATATTTCTTGGTTCTCACCTCGACGTCAGAGCTTCTGGGCGTTCGTCTGAGGGCAACACGAAGACAAGAGTGTTCTTGGTCATTCGAAAGTATGGCGTAGCAGCAGCATCAGTCTATACCTCTTGAACTTACTCTTAGAGCTCACCGTCTTCCGCAAACATACGACCAAAGCTTGGTAATCTAGGGAAGTGTTGCCGGCACCTGAAGTGACCAAAGCCAAGTTTTAAGTGCCCGAAAGCCAAGTTTTGGCTACCAGTGACGAGCATTCTGACGCCTGTTACCCTACAACAGGGCTGAACGTGGGCCTCTCCTCTCTTTGATACGACGGTTTGTAGCAATCTGGAACAGTGATGCCATAACTGACGACTGACTATCGGTTACGACGGCTTCCAGCGTCTGTTTGTTGGAGGTTTTCTGAGAGAGGGGGCCTTTGGACTGTACATATAGTAGGCATGGTGTCATGACGACGTCTTCGCATCCTTCCACATCTCAATTTACACTATAATAGCCTCTTGACCAGAAAGCTTGTCTTGTCTCTTGCAAATCACACTACTTACCCCTACGACAATGAACTCCAACACCAACAACGCTGCTGCCGGCCAGAAGGAAGACTACCTTGACAAGGGTACGCACTTCGCCACCAATATGCTCTGCATCAGTTGCTAATCACCTCTAGGTCTTGACGCTGCCGAGAAGAAGTACGGTGGTTCCATGGGACAAGACACACAAAAGAACCGCGGTTTCAACGAGAAGATCGTAAGTCCCTTCACACATATAAACTGCCGGAGGCCATGATTAACAATAGAGCAGACAGATGGAGCCCGCAACATGCTCGAAAAAGCCACCGGCAAGGACGTCCCCGACAAGTTCTCCAACTAGATCCTCTTCGATACCGTCCCGCCTCTCTGTTGACGTCGACGAGTCTACTCGTCCTCCCTCGACCTGCTACGAAGACGCGCACCCAGCCCCCATATCTCCAGCATCACCTGCTTCA
Source organism: Ascochyta viciae (assembly GCA_004335155.1). Lineage (NCBI taxonomy): Eukaryota > Fungi > Ascomycota > Dothideomycetes > Pleosporales > Didymellaceae > Ascochyta > Ascochyta viciae. The sequence goes on from SATY01000822.1 coordinate 4,137, forward strand.
CCAAAGTCACCGCCATCCCATACTTTCCCCATCATACACAGGAAAAAGCACAAAAAGAGGGCATCGGTCGACTCTACTGCATCGGCTGCCTCTCACGATTCCTTCACGACTGCACATGAGGATCATGGGGCTGAGGGAGAAGATAGCGAGAAGCACGGCATACTACACAAGATCGGGACGGGTATGCAAAAGGCAAGGCCATACGTTGAGAGACTGAGCGGGACCTATGAACCCTTGCCCATGAAGGAACCCGAGCATACGAAGCAATGAAATAAGAACGTTAAACAGTACTGCTGTGCTCGATCTTTCATGCATGTTGATGCTACTCTTTAGACTGACGTGAAGTAGTCCACGCTGCGGGCACAACATAATTAACTTCTTGCAGCAGCTGTTTGGTTCTTCGATATCCATATTTGATGTAGTCAGTACCCGACCTGATCGTAGTCTTGTTCGAGACCTAATTATGATTGCCGGTGAGCATGCTGGATTGAACGGGCAACGGGAGGATCCGGCCAGCTGAGCAAACCATTCGCGCTATTCGTGGCCCCACCAAAATTTGGAACTTTACCAGACCCCGCAACAAATACTCACACTGTGGCTCAAACCTCACAAACACACACTGAGATGCCGCCCTATGATAGTGAATCCTCTGATGAGGGCGAGGATTACACCGAGACCAATGTACTGCTTGGATATGCGACCCAAGATGCTACAGGAGACGCTATTTCTCACATTGGCGGCGCGCCTGTATGTGCAATAATGCCAACACGAGAAGGACTTTGACTGATCAGCGCCCCAGAATTGGATAGATGACAAGACAGCACCCTCGGGCGCGCTCGCCAAGTGCAAAGTATGCAACGGCCTCCTCAGCCTCCTGCTCGAGCTCAACGGCGACCTGCCTGACCACTTCCCTGGCCACGAGCGACGACTGTACATCTGGAGCTGCCGGCGGAAAACATGCAGGAGGAAGGAGGGCAGTGTGAGGAGCATCCGTGGGGTGCGCGTTGCAAAGGGCGCATCGGCCAAGTCGAACGTCAAGGCAGAGAAGAAGGAGACCAAACAGGAAGAAGCGAAGCCGCACCCTAAGATTGGGGAGTCGCTTTTCGGCGTGAAGAACAGCGCAAACTCGACAACACCTGCAAACCCTTTCTCGAACCCCTTCTCCTCGAACTCAAATGGCACAGCACCAGCAAATCCATTCGCTTCGTCTGCCAGCGCCAACCCGTTCGCCACTCCCACCACTCCCACCGCTCCCACACCCACAATCGAGGTTACATCCGATCAAAAGGAAGACGAAGCGTCTACCTCCCTTCCTGCGACCTTTGCGCAAAAAGCACGCATCTCTACTTCCACGACCACCACACCACAACCCGCACGACCTCACGAACCCTGGCCTGCAGAGTCAGCATTCCCTGCGCCTTTCCCTTCATACTCACTTGACGCCGAATATGAAACTCTCGGGACCTTCGCACCCGAAGTACCTCAGAATGTGCGCATGATGGACATTGAAGGCGAGGGCTCGGGAAGCGGTGGAGGCAAGGAAGACAAAGAGATCTACGAGTCCGCTCACGACGCAACTTTCCAAAAATTCGCGGATCGAGTGGGTGAAAACCCGGAACAAATTCTGCGTTACGAGTTCAAAGGGAAACCGCTGCTGTACAGTGATGCAGACGCCATCGGCAAGGCTCTTGCTTCGCATTCCGAGAACGGTCCGTCTTCGAACGCGAAGGTACAGACGGCTGGGAGGGGAGGAGCGGGCATGCCGCGATGCCAGAACTGTGGTGCTGAGAGAGTGTTCGAGGTCCAGCTTACACCGCATGCCATTACCGAGCTCGAGGCTGCGGAGATGAGCATCGATGGTATGGAGTGGGGCACCATCATCATGGGCGTCTGTAGCAAGGACTGCAAGCCTGGTGATGTCGAAGAGGGACAGGTTGGTTATGTGGAGGAGTGGGCTGCTGTGCAGTGGGAGGAGGTTGCGTCTAAGAAGTAGCGATCTAGAAATGTCGAATCAAAGAAGAATACGATAATTTTAGGAGTTAAGGCCTGTGACCATTCCTGCGGCCGACATTCTCTTACTTGAATCGAGTCCTTGGGGGTTGCACACTTTCTTCCAAATCTCTATTCTCTTTCCACTCTGCATCTACTGACTTTGCATATTTGGTGCACAGTGCATTCACCTCTGCTTCGGTACTACCCTATTTCAGCCTCACACTACCACTACCTTCTCTGGGAAGCACAGAAATCGCCTGAAATACTGCGCAGCTCTGATCATCTGATCTGACACAAGGAATAGAGAGTGCAATGGAAGCTGCGTGCTTGCCGAGGTCAACTTTCGAGTCATTCACTAGCAGCTGTCGTCCGTGAGCACTGATTCGACGACTGACGTCACAGCATGCAACATGTAGCTGGAATCTAGTACCTTCAAAAGCATGTAGTTACTTCCATCAAGAGTTGATTAGAGCTCAGAAACCACCTCAAGTCGCTACGGATCCAAGGGTCCTACAGCAAAGAACCAGCCAAAAAACTCAACATGGTTCTAACAGTCCACCACCTCGGTATCTCGCAGAGCGAACGCATCCTCTTCCTATGCGAAGAACTCGCGATCGAATACAAAATCGTACACCACACGCGGGACCCAATCGCCGCACCACAGTCCCTAAAAAGCATACCGGGAAACTCAACCGGCAAAGCGCCCTTCATCGAAGACCCAGAAGCAGGCATCAGCCTCTCAGAAAGCGCCGCGATATGCGACTACATCCTAGCGAAGAACGCGGCCGGCGAGCTCGGAAGCCAGAACCTAGACAAGAAGCTATCGAAGACGTACGGCGAGCCCGGCTACGTTGATTTCATCTACTGGTACCATTTCTCCAACGGCACGCTGCAGGCGCTGATGAACCGGTTTACGTTTTTCGAAATCGGGCAGATTCCGCTGGAGAACGCGGCGCTGCTGTTTTCCATGCACGGGCTGCACGAGACGCTGCGGACCATGGATGAGCGGCTCAAGAGCAATAAGTGGTTGGCTGGAGAGGACTTCACCGTTGCTGATATCATGAGCGTGTACTCGCTTACGTCGAAGCGGTATTTTGGTCCGTTGGTGAGCTTCAACGAGTACCCGAACATCGTGAGGTATTTGAAGGATGTGGGAGATAGGCCGGCGTATCAACGGGCGATGGAGAAGGGCGATCCTGATATGAAGTTGTTGTTGGGTGCGGAGCCGCCTGAGAAGACGTTGATTCGGGCTGGTGGAGTGAAGGCCGAGTTTTGGAGGAAGAAGAGTCACATCTAGTGATTACGATTGGATCTGTACTGCGCGAGACGATCTCCATCATAAACCGTGGTATTAAAATACATGTCTATATCAAGAAATGTTAGGAATCCAGCACAAAATCGTTCAACAGTGTTGGGGAGCATTTGAGAGTAGCAAGACGCTCTACTCACTGTGTAAGTACCAACTGCACGTTCAGTGAGAAGCAGGACTCTTGAAGAACGGAGAAGAAGGACCGTCCGCAAGATTACCCAGCGAAAGAGGAAAATGCACGATTCAGGCCCTCTTCCATTATCAGACCTACACACAACACACCATTTCAACTTGACAGCGAAGGTCACAAAACCATCCCGTTCCAGTGAGGACCAAAAAAAGCAACACGTAATCGTAGTTGTAAGCACAAAGTAGGTCCGGTGGGGCCGCATCCAAAAATTCTCATTCACACCCCACAACCATTCCCAGCTCTGCCAGACGGCGAAAAAAGGATGCTTCCGTCACGGGGAATCGAACCCCGGCCACATCGGCGCTTGCTAATGAGAGCGATGTATCCTAGCCACTGCAGGTTGTTAGTTGGAGTTGGTGGTTGGGGGTGGTTGTTGAGCTTACCTAGACCATAACGGATGTTGTTATGAGAGGTCGAGGAAAATATTATTATAGGAACTGGTTTGTTTGCAGCAAAGTCCTGCAGCATCTTTTGTCATTCTGAGCAGAATCTGCATAGAGCTAGCATTCCCCGGCTTTGGCAGTAAGTTAGCTTAGCGACCAGCTCGCGTCTTGCGGCCAACATCGCCGTTCGCCGAACACAAATCTCCTTTATGCGGGACGGCCATATGTGCGCTTTTACACAACTTCGCGCACGTGAGATCTCAGGAAGAAGCTTGTGGCATGAAAGCCCACTGTTGTAACGAAAAACCATGCGAGATTCAAGCTTTTCGCGAATTAGACCTTATGCAACTCAATGCAAAATCAACTAGACCACGCTCGATACCCAAATCATTCAAGAGAGCGCGCCCACTCATTTGCGTTGATATTGATCCCAGACCAAATAATAAAGAGATAGAAGATAGACGGTGAAACCTCACACAGGCAATACACACCTCATTTCAATGTCTCTACAATATCATCTCTGACTAAAGTAATCAATGGTGCGCGATCTATATAGCGTTGCCCAGTTGCTCTCAATCGATGTGCTGATATAGGTGGTAAGTTGTATCTTGCCGCAGCATCGAAACATCGTGAGTTTATGGGTAACATGGATACTGGTTGAGTTTTCAGTCATCGACTTAGTGAGGACCACGCAATAACCCATGTATTGTTTGACATGGCAGTGCTGCAACACGTAACCCCATAGCTAAGCACGCCCATATGCTTCCTGGGAGGCTAGAGTGGGACTTACCACTCCTTAAGAGACGTTAAACAAGTCAATCAATCAATCAATCAATCAATCAATCAATCAATCAATCAATCAATCAATCAGCTCCTTGATTGTCGAGTTATACTTCACACAATTTGACAGTTGATTCGATGAGAGAACTGGAATGATGAGGACTAGGCTCAACGACTCAAACTGGTCAGTACTGACAGCAGGCATAAGCGTATTTGAACAGAGAAGATGTCAAGTTTGAATTTGTAGAGCGGTTCTTCGATGAGCTTGTCGAAAGCCCAACTGCTATCTACAGCGGCAAGGCAACCACAGAAGCCAGATATCTCTGTAAATCACGTTCAAGACTGACCACACACCCTTAGACAGCTCTTTAAAGGATAGTAGGCTTGAGCATGGCTATCTTGTCACAAACGCTCTCTACTTGATGTACACAGGATGAGTGTTCACCCAGGAACATGGTAAGAGGCAGTCCCAAACTGAATCTTACTCCTATGAATGCATGGATTGCCACTGTTCTTGTTCGATGCTTATTGTATTGTGAGTTGTCTGTTTGGATAGCTCGGGTAGAGATTGAAGATCTTCTTCGTACAGTTAGTAGCATGATAGCAACTTCTAACTCATGCTATTTAACCTACTTACATTGTCCCATGTCAGCCATCCAGAATAGGTATAAGATGTGAAAAAGGATAGGTTAGCATTATCCAAACCTCAGATAATACACTAAAGTCACTTTGCACAATGATAGAAACATATTTAATGATGCAGTGATGCATTGATTCTCTCTACTTCCCAGGAATATATACAGTTCGAAGTATTATAAGACGGAATCCAAACAGGCTATGCTAAAAGTGTATGGTGGTTCGCAATGAACAACTATGCAAATCGTAATCATCATCTTCCTGTTCTGCAGTCACCAAGCGAGGAGCTTAGCTGGAGGTGTACATGCAAGAGACAGGCTTGTCCTCCTTGATCGCGCGCGCAACAAATCCGAGACAGTCCTTGTAACCGGCAGGGTTGGGAACGGAGCTTAACCAGACAGAGTAGCCGCCGGAGGCAGCGCTGGGGCAAGCCTGGAAGCCGATCTCCTGGTTGGTTTGGTCCTTGAAGATGAGGTTGCTGTTCTCGTCGAGGGTGAAGCCAGTGCGCTCGCTGTTACGGCTAGCGCCCTGTGCACCAGTGGTGTATTGGAAGATACCCTGGCCCATGCCGGAGCGGTCAACATACGCTTGCTGTGGAGGGTTCTCGGTGTTCAAGTAAAGCTCGCCAGCCTCTGTGAGACGGAAGGAGGCATAGTTTACGTCTTCGCTGCAGGATGCGTTCTGCTTGGGGGCGTTGACAAGGAAGCCGCTGTTGGCAGCCTGGACTGAGCCGTACTGGATGTCAGAGCCGGAGCGGATGGTCATGATGCGGAAGACATCGCCGGTCTGGATCTCGGTGTCATTGGTAGCCTTGCCGCAGGGAGAAGCGGAGACAAGGGCAGCGGCGGAAGCGGCGATGGCGGCAGTGGTGAACTTCATATTGCTGATGTTGAAGATGGTAGGTTTGATGGTCGTAGTAGGGTTGATGTAGTGTTGAAGGTTGAGGTAGTAGATTGGTGTTTTGATGTTGTGATGATAGTATTCCCACAGCAGGGTGAGGCCAGGTTCTTATATGTCCATGGTCCTCTGCACCGGTAGGACCTCTGATTACCGTGATGCCGCCGCTATCGAGTGGATGCCACCGAGGCTGGTGTCGCTGGGCCATGAAGTCATCCAGCGCAAACACGAGAGAAAAGGTGGTCCGTTCGCTCGTGTTCCCCATATTTTGTTTCTATACAGTGGACTGTGCTACAGCCGGCACAAAGTAAATCCCTCTTTCCAAGCACGGGTCTTCTGCGGCTACCCTTTCTCGCATGAAAGATGCCGGGTGTGACGTTGAGTTGCCACAGCGAGCGAGCAGCGGAGCGACCGGTGCAATCGATGCATTGACAGTCTACCCCTAGCTGGTTAGCGGGCTGCCATTTTTGAGCACCGCTAAATCTCCGAGTGTTGAGATTGGCTACAGACAGGGAGTCCGGCGACAAGAATAGAACATCAAACGCATTTGCTCTTTGCCTACATCATGTGCCCAAGGTTACCGGTATTGGGATGTACAGCACAGCACATACGATCATATCTCGTATTGCCAGCGGCGAACGTTTCTAAATCGCTTTTCCCTGGGTGGCATCCACACGATGTCACAATAGGTGATATTTCGAGGCTGTTAGTACGAGAAATTGGGCTCCAACACAAGAGAAGCTAGGACCTGAGCTTCGTCATGGCAAGAGATGTCAAAAATTGCAGGTCCATGACGACTATCAGGAGGCGCAGGATCCGATCAATGCCACTGTCTGGGCATCGACCGTGTAAACATCTCCTGAGAATTGATTAATATCATGACAACGAACATCCATAGACCCCACAACTTCGTGGAGTATCCCTCGGTCCGCACGCTTTGGGCATGGTCCAGCTGAAAATAACAACAGGTCGGGCAGAGCCGCACTCGCCATCGATTAGTGCGGTGACACACCGGCAGGACCGACGCATTCAGCCTCCCCTAGAGGATACTACTGTAATACTACTCTACTTCGTAGCATTCGCGAGCCATTAGCATTGTGCCTACAGTTAGTTTCTGTGTTGAGTGCTATTCCTGGTCGAGAAATGCTTTAGTCTGCAAGGGTGTCGCAATAATGGAAGGTCATAGAAGGTGTCCATAGTAGGTGTCCACGAGGGCAGCGGCGAAAGCTCGCAGGTGATGTGCAGATGTGTGCCGAAAGCAATACTGCTTCTGCCGATTGTATAAAGTTACATTTCAAGAAAAAAAAAGGCAATCATGCCAATGCAGTGTCGATGTCTAAAGAGACCAAGCCATAGCTTGTTCATTCGCAATGCAGTAATGCCAAAGAACCCACCAATGCAAGCTCCTACGCTATACACAGTACACAACGCCCTTGGTTTCGCCGTTACACCTCACTTCTAGGTCACCGTTCACTCGTCCAAATACCCTATCTTGCAAAATTGATTCAGACTTCTGACGTCCAAGTTGGATGTGAGTAATGCACCGAGCATCGTCTCTCGGCGCGGGAGGAAGTCTGCTTTGACTTTCCAGGTTGTGCCATTAAAGTTGAACATGTCCATGTCGTCGTCATCGTCGTCGTCATCTCCCTCGTGGCTTGGACTGCCATTCATTTGTGCACTCTTGACTAGAGCATCGCCGCCCTTCGACTTGTCACCCAGACGCTTCAATGTTGACAGTGCACGATGTACAATAAGCTGGAAGCCCTCACGGTCGGGCTCCATCGGCCTTTGGCCCCGGTGAGCTGGTGGCGGAGGTGGCGGTTGGATCGCGGCATCGGTGGCGGAGAGTGACATTGCGAACTTGAGTAGGCTGTTTGCCCAGCCATCCTCAGATTCTAGCCAAGAGCGACAGACACCGCTTTCGGGTCCAGGTGCTAAGCTTGCGAGGATATCGGCTGCGAGCATGCCTTGCATCAAGTATGCTTTACGTGACTCTGCGATACGTGCCTCGAACATGCGGACCTCCTTAGGGCGCGCTTCTTTCATCTGGTACATCTTGTTCTCAATGTAGCTGCGGTCAGGTACAACAGAGATTGCCAAGGCAAACGCTCGTGTAAGGAGGTCGTAAGGAGGGCTTGCAGTGGCTTCGTTGACGAAGATCTGCTTGTAGTACGTCCTGTTGGGGTCGTCGCGAGCGAGTAGTTTCGCCAGGCTGTCGACTGCAGATGGAAGGTAGCGGTGTGTTTGTGGATTAAAAGGGGTGAATTTGACCGGGCTGCCAGGGCGCGGTACTGGAGCAAAGGCGCAGAGAAAGTGTAGCACAGCGTAAGCATCCTCGCGAGAAGGCAAGGTGATCTTTGCGCTTGTGTTGGAGAAGAGTGTGATTAGATCCTTCATAAAATCGAAAGTGTTGATGTGCGATCGCAAGAGGAGTACGCGGGTACCAACCAGCCGTATGAAGTTGGACAAAAACTTCAGTACTGTAGGGCTCACCAGCGACATGTGGTTCACCTCGAGGAAGGAAAGATTGCGGAATATGGTTGTGATTGCCAGTAGCCGGTCGGCCGTTCGGTCCAGAGTGTGCTCTTTTGTCCCTACTTCTGGAAGCTCCTGTAAGGTCGCAGCCTCTGCCCGGCAGTGGTGCATCACATCCTCGTATGGCGTGAGGTCTAGGATATCAGTAACTTCGGGGTTGTCGTTTCCGAGAATTTCCAGCTGCTCCTCTGCAAATTCGACCAAAACATCTACCAGATCCTCGCATTGCCCAAGATCCAACTGGACGTTGTTGTCATATGTGATTTTTGACAGAGTGTCCAGCGCAAGTCTTGTTTCCGCATGCAGTCCAGACCGTAAACTCATGGTCAGAGCTCGTATATCTATGACACCTGCTTCGTGTAACAGTGGAACATTCGGCTTGTAGTTTACGATCATCTCGATCATATTCTTGAAGTTGTCGGAATCGAAGTCTAAGCCGCCCCAGGTATCCTGCGTCCGGTATGCTGGCTGATAGACACGCGTGCCGTCATCCTGCTCAATCACTGGCTGTCGCTTTTCAACGACCTCTACCGCCGGCGGTGCCGGGGCAGCAGCCGCCTCGGGCTTGTCCGGAGTTGCTAGATTATTAGCAGCAGGCTCCTGATCTTGGACGGGTGTTGCTTCGAGTTGCCGGCTCATGCTTTTCCGCGCATTTCCATCCGTCTGAGGGGTACTCCGGCCATTAAGATCTGGAAGAGATGCATTGTTCTGTAAGGGTGTCGACTGTTGCGGCGCAGGTGGAGCACCAAACTGGGGCTGCTGTGGGGTTGGTGGCATGGACTGTCTTTGCTGTTGCTGTTGCTGCATAGCTTCCTTTGTCCTTTGTAATTGTTGAAGATACTCTTGCTGTGCTGCGTTCTGTGGTGTGCCTGGCATCGCTGGTCTCGTGGGAGACATTTGTGAGCCCATTGCACCCCCCATCTGGCTCTGTCCAGGCATAACGCCCTTCAGCTGGTTCTGTCTTTGAACATAAGCCTGTTCATAGAGACCCAGGTTTTGTTCGTACGCTATACGAAGCTCTTCTGGGGCTGATGGAAACTGTTGTGGAGGTATTTGCATCATCTGCGCAACCCGCGGCCAGCCTTGCGACTGGGTAACGTATCGGTAACCCTTGAACTGCATGACTATCCTGTAGAGATTCTGAAGATTGATCACACGGCCGGCGGCTGTAGGAGAAGGGTTGAAAGGTCGTTGGTGCTGAGCCATAAGAGCACCAACATTTTTTGTGAATTGCTGCAGCGCAACTTGAGGGTTCTGTTGTGCGGCCTGTGCTTGCTGCGCTTGTTGCGTCTGCTGCGCTTGCATTGGATTCGGCTGCATACCAGGATGTTGCATCGCACGAGGCATTTGTCCCGACTGATGTCGTTGTTGCGCAGCCATGTTGGCCGCCGCCAGGTTCCCCATGGCACCACCCATTTGCTGTTGCTGCTGCTGCTGTTGTTGCTGCTGTTGTTGTTGCTGCTGCTGCTGTTGGGACGACATCGTCTGGCCCTGTGCGAAGCCGAAGCCTTGGGTGCGTAATTGTGGCGAGATTTTGAGATCCGCGGTGAATGCCATGGGGTTCTCCGGCTTGATGGGCGCGGGCGGTGGGCGCATCGTGTTGACCTGGTTGGATACGCGGCTGAAGGACCGCTTGTCCGTTTTGTCGTCGGAGAAGAGGTCCTTCAAGTTCATGTCGAACCGGGGCACAGGCTTGCGCGACCGGTGGTGCGCGTGTTGGGAGAAGTAGCTCGGGTTTCGAGGGTATCCTTGCATCTCTGCGTCTGAGCGGCCGTCGGCGTCTGCTGCAGACGCGTAGGTTGCGGTCGGCGAATGTGATGTCGGAGGGTAGTGCTGCTGTGACTGAGGCAGTGCTCGGAGAGCCTGTGGGCCAAAGCCAGTTGTTGACATGCACATCTGGATGGTGGCTTTGCTCATTCGGTCGAAAGCATCACGACATGCCTCGGCAGGCGGACACTTGTCGATGAGGTCACCCAAGACGGACGTCGCAGCCAATACGGTAAAGTCGACGTCGTCAAGAGACTGCGGGAGTCATTAGTGTTGTCTGCTAGTGTTGCACGAGATCCAGACTTACGAGTAAGCTGCGAACATGGACGCTGTGCCACACAGCATACAGAAAAGATATCCCTGAATGCAAGTCAGCAACGTCATGCCTCTCGGAGAAGAGCACTCACCGGCCATGAAGAGGTGGTGTGTCGCCAAGAAGGTGTAGTTCACAAGGTGTACGCGGTGTAGCTGTCGGTAAAGCTTCAAGACCTTCTGACCCGCTTCGGCTACCTTGAGGAACACGAGGTCCTCGTCTTCACGCTCATCCGGTCCCACCACGGACGGACTACCGACATCAGAGCCCGTGGTGCCAAGCACGCCTTGGAGTCCAGACGGCACCACTAGACTCTGCCTGTACAACATGATGACGGCTTGCCAGTAGTTGAGTTCGAGGAAGAGAGGCGAGAACTGCACGCCGGCGTCTACCTGTGTCGGGGCCGAGTCTTTCCATTCTTGCAAGCGCCTGTCAATGTCGGCGCGCCAGTGACGGAAGGACTCGAACTTGGCGAGGAAAGGGGAGGGCAGCTTGGTGTGCATGAACTCGTTGCGTTGATTTGCCCCGCTCGCCCTTGCTTGCTGGGCCTGGCGGTGCTGCAGAACCTGCAAAATCTCCGACTGCAGCAGCCTCAGCCGGAAGTAGTGGTAAGCCACTACCTTGTACGTAGGTCTTTCCAGGTGCGGCGGCGGTTCCAGGAAACCTTCTTTTGTGATGAAGCGATCATCGAGGAGGGAGGGGAACTCTGTCGTGACAATCTGATCTGTGATACCCTATGTCAGGTCAGCGCGATGCCTTGATGTGATGAGGACTGGCAGGGTTACTCACGAATGGCCTGCCCACGCAGGTGCTGACGAGCCTGTCGACCGAGTAGACACACCACCACAAGCGCCGGCGAAGATCTCTGACCCACTGTCTGCGACCCCTTTCCTTTGCATCAATCTTGGCCGTGTTGGCGCTGGCGCCGGCTGTAGTGGATGCGTCGTCTGCCATGGCCTCGGTCTTGAGGTCCGGTCTCCCAGTGGAGTGGTCCTCCGAGCCTGACCCATCAATACCCACTCCGTCTTCGTAATGTAACCCCAGATCCACACCCAGACGGACAGCGACGCCCACAATGTACCACAAGCCAGGCGCAACGGGTCTGAGCAGGGCGAAGCCTGCGAGCAGTAGCACAGCCTGCAGCTCCTCCAGACCGCCGCCAAAGCCGTCAGGGCGGTCGGCGGCGGGCGAGGAGCCCAGAAAGTTCTCGAGGTGCACAATGGCAGAGGCGTGGTACTCCTCAGGCTGGTGCTGCTGGCCGGCCAGTCTCCGTCTCTTGTTGCTCGGGGGAGACGCTCTAGATTTGTTGGGGGATTGGGAGCCGTCCGAGGTGGGGGAGTCGTCTGCGTCGGAACTGCCCAGGATGATGCCGGCGCCGATGGCAAAGACAATGTTCAGCATGTACGACTCTCGCGAGGTGCGGTGTCTCTCTCCGTTGGCGTAGACGCGCTCGAACATGTCCATGAACTCGCCGCGGTGCAGGATGGGAATCTGGGGGTTGGCGTGCTCGAAGTACAGCTCGACGAGACGGGAGCCGAGCTCGCGGTCGGGGAAGGGGGCCTGGCGGAAGGTGGGCTTGGTGTGGAGGCCGAAGAACGAGTCGCGCATCGAAGTGCCGCCATCGACGACGTTGGCGGTCGTCTTGCCCCCGCGGTTGCTGCCGCGCTCCGAGGACGAGCCGGAGACGGAGCTCTTGACGGCAGCAAAGACGACGCGGGCGAAGGAGATGCCCGAGGTGGAGCCCAGATAGCGCGGGTCGCTGGCGCCCTGGACCGAGACCATGCCGATGTTGGAGACGAGCTTGGTGAGCTTCTCGCGGTCGTACTTGTCGGCGTCGTCCCTCGAGGGCGGTGCGGCGGGTGGTTGGGCGGGGCCATTGGTGCGCTGGGGCGGAGTCTGGGCGGGCTGATGGGCGGGGGCGGTGCCGTTGGACTGGAAGGCTGGGTTGAAGTCCTCGGCGGGCTGGAAGGGCAGGTGGTGGTCGTGCAGCAGCGACTCGAGGTAGGCGACGCGGGTTTCGAGGTACCAGACGTAGCTGGGGGAGTCAGGGAGTGAACAGAGCAGCTGTTGTTGTAGCAGTAGTAGCAAGACAGGACAGGACAGACAAGACAGGACAGACAAGACAGGACAGGACAGACAAGACAGGACAAACAAGACAAGACAAGACAGGACAAGACCAGTCTCATATACCCCTCTCCGAGCCCACGAGACAGGCAGAACTGGCGTCTGCCGTCTTCTGCGTGAA
>SATY01000823.1:0-17164 GCA_004335155.1 Ascochyta viciae
TTATCCTAGAGGTCTAGACAGAGTGTAGATATGTACCTAGTCTTAAGATTCTTTGTATTATTCTCTTTAGCAGCGTTGTAGGCTAGCTAGATAAACTCTGCATTAAAAGCTTTAACACTCTAGTTACTCTTTTTTATAGTAATAGTTTAGAGCTTCTAATAAGAATGTTCCTTAAATAAAGAGTCCTTGTACTGCTTATCTAAGAAGTCCTAGAACTAGGTAGTTGTACTTATTAGGTTACAATCCTTCTATAATAAGCTAACTTACGCAGCTTGTCCTTCTAGCCTGTTAAACATGTAGGCAACTTCTAAGACAGCTTCTTAGTTCTCTATAGACCTTAGCTTATCTTTTATCTAGGACTTAAACGTCCTATAAGCACGTTAGTTGCTACTAAACTTGCCTATATTAGGCAGCTTTATAGCCTTGTTTAGCTTGTTGTTGCTTGTTTGTACAGAGGTAGGAGGTGTTGCAGTATAGTTTAGTAATCCTATAGATGCAATATAAGCTTAGACCTAGGCTTTAACTAGCTATTGTATAGTTTTACTTATATCTTCTCTTAGTAGATCCTAGTTAGGGTCTGTAGCTAGGTGGGCCCTATTGTTAGTAATAGCTACTGTAGCCTTAGGTATAGTTGCTTATAATAAGTAGGTAGTTAGGCGTTCTAGTACGTAAGCTAGTAACTTATCCCACTATTCCTCTAGCACTAACAAGGTAGCAATGTTCTAGAGCTTAGTCCTAATGTCTAACTAATTGTTATTACTAGTATACAGCTTAATGCTGTATTCGCCTAGGCGCCTAGTAGCGTTGTTAAACATCTTGCTTATTGTTCCTTGTATTAGTAATCAAATCTAATTGTAAGGAGCTAACCTCTAAGGGAATTTGCTAGTAAGATATAAGATAGATTTAATAAAGAACAACCTCTAGGGCAGAGGTTGCAGAGTTTTTATAACCTTGTTTTAGATATTTTAGCTCTGTAACAGGGCTCTAGTCTATGCTGAGAGTGTAAGCTAGAGTACTGCCAAGGTAGTGTACACTAAGGAACTAGCACCTAGGCCTAGCCTATTACATACGCAATCTGCTTAGAAATCTACTTTGGATTTCTAAGCATCTATTAGTAATAACTATTCTAGATCCTTCTAATTTGTAATAGAGAGAAGCGAAAGTAGAGTATAAATACTACTTGCTTTTCTCCTCTCTTTATTCTGTACCTAGCATTTAATATAATAACTTGTCTATTATATTATCTTATTATTACTATATTTACTCCTCTTGCCTCTTTAGGCTATACGCTTCCTATCTTGGAATTACCTAGTCTAGTTAGTCTAGGTCTTCTAGATTAGGGAAGAAAGTAGTCTGTCCTCCTTACTCTGCTACTTTCTTTACAACTGTTTCTGTCTGTCTAGATCTATTCTAGTAAACCCTCCTCTTAGCCCTTGCATTAAGTTCTACATATTATTTAAAACATATATATATAAAAGTGTTATAATTAAGTTATAAAGATGTTTATAACACTTTACTCTAGAACACTAGTAATAATACTATATTACTAGAACAACCTCTAGATAGGCTAAAAGTGTTTGTTTTAGTAGACCTTTTAGAGCATAACAGTATTAAAACTATATTATTAATAACTTACAAATATATTAAGAATAGATTCTACCTATTGTGCCTAAGTAACAACTTGTTTCCTTGTTAAACGTGTTAGATCGATTTTTATAACATAAGTATGCCTTAATTACTTATACTTAAGTAGTTAGGCAGAGCAATTAAATGCTTAAGATGTACTATTATTAAGAAGCAGTTTGCACTACTAGAGGTAAGTTAGAAAGAACTCTAGTCTTCTGTGCCTATGTTCTGCTTGTAATAAGAACAGGTTGTAAAAGCGTTTAGAACTTAGCTATACCTCTTTATCTTTATACTTACTACTAGATTTATTAACATTATCTATAGAGCTTATAAACTAGTTCTAATTAAAATCCTTATATATATTCTAGGTTTTAATACTTAGATAAAGTAAAGTTAGAGAGAATAGTAGTATTGCTTTACTATATGTACCTACTGCAATTAGAACATGTTTAGAATATATATAATTTTTACTTACTTATTTTATTAAAAAAGTGTTAAGTTAAGCATCTAACTAAGGCTTAGACAACCTGACTATTATATAGAAATTTTTGCTTAGTCAGGTGGCATGTGGGGCGTCGGCTTGGTCGGCTCCGTGATTCCGATGGTCGGCCGAGCTGTGTCCTCAGTTCAGCTTTGACGCATGCGCAACCACTGCCGCAAGGGGCACGGCAGACCTGGCTTGGGCCATTATAGCGTTGCACCAACCTCATCGTCATGGCTCAGTCGATCTCAAAACCTTAACAAAGCTGATAACCAAATGATTGGCTCACGAAGCCTCTGCCAGTCAAGGTTTACCGAAGCTTGACAAGCTTCAATCGGGACGCATACAGCCATGCCTACGCCTTTGGTTCTCCTACGACATGTCAGGACCCTGGACAAGGGATAAACATATGACGCTCAGCCCTAGCGTCATCACGTGTAACGTTGAATGTACGGAACGGCTAAGCGGATCACGATGATTGGACACGATAGCGTAGCACTTTGTCGATCGTAGGGGACGTTCTTGGGTACAGGTTTGGGGTAGTTGCTTTGTAGTGACGCTGACGAGCACGGCAGCCACAACCTGCCGTGCGCCGCATTCAAGCGGCAGGCTCGTCATTGAGCTGTGATCTGCTATATGAGTATGATTCACATTCACGTTCGCTTTCGATCACATTCCAAACCAACTATTGTGTGTTGTTCATCAAACGAATCTTCGCAGCAGCTTACTGTCTTACCACTTCATCTGAACTACGTCCACAGCATCATATAATGGCGAGATACCAAGAGCCCATCGATGGCCCTGCAGACCCATCATACCATGAAGAAAAGCCCACAGGTCTTTTGACACGCTTCATCCCCGCCCGTCTGCGACATACAGCCTTTTATCGAACTCTGCTTCGCTTGACCCGCGTCTTGCAGTTTCTTTCCTCCGTAATTTCCCTCGGTGTCTTCTCCCAGCGTCTCTACAAGGTGTACCGTCTCGTCAATTCTATCAAGACCCGCCGCGGTGTCAATGGTTCATTTGGCGCTGTAGAAGGCATCCTCGCGGCTGCCGTCTTGTACACACTCCTCACCACAATCCTATCGTTGATCAAGAAATCTGCCAACCCCGGAGCTAAGTGGCTGCGCTGGCTGTGGGTGCTCCTCGATCTCGCCTTCGTCGGTGCGTTCATCGCCGTGTCTGTCCTCACGCGGCCAAACGGTGGAGCTGCGGGACCTAGACATTGCTACACTGACCGTAACGTCAACAATACTTCCAACATTGCGCAAGGAGAAACTGCGAACACCCAGGATAGCACATGTGATTTGCCTTGGGGAACATTCATTTTGGCGATCGTCAGCACGTAAGTCAATATCTTGTACATCATGCTGCGATCATACATTAACATCTTACTACAGACTGCTCCATGCCCTTACAGCCGCCTTCCACGAGGTAAAAGATCACCACCACAAGACGAAGGTTGCGAAGGCTGAGGAGAAGGCTGCTCATGAGCAGTATGCTGCCGACAATGTACCTGCAGAGCGTGTCTAAATCGACGACGAAGTTTATACCAGCATATACATTAATTAGTATCAATCACAGTGTCTGATACATATTGTGAGAAAGGGGGATACCTTAATATAGGCAGTGGCTCAATCCACAGACTCAACTTTACGAGCGAACAATATCAAATACACATGCTGTCACAGAATACACGCTTATATACCAGCTAGAATTAGCAGGCAGGATATGGTCATGTTTTGCCTCTATTTTGGCTGCGACTCATGCTTAGGTTGTGAAAATTGTCTGCGCTGCGATGCCCAGCGTTATGTTCAACGTATAACACGTCTTCAGTCCGCTATTCCATCTTCTCATAATTCTTCTACTTCACCACAGCCAGACTAATTTGTAATGATAATGCATTGCTAATTGCGCTCAATTTTCGCTCATAGAAAAACCGTAACATTCTGTAAGTCGAAAACTTTCAAGCGTGGCTTGTGATTTTGCTGGCACAGAACAAACACCACAACATTTACGCGAAATGTGATCATTTCTCCAGAACGTCTGTCAAGCCTATTTGTGTTCCCAAAGGGTGTTAGGTCTCATAGAAACGCCCCCATGAGTACCGGTTTGAACCTATTACTGGAATGCTACTTGCATGAAAAGCCGTGGCAAACTGATCATGTTTGGTCGATATGTGTCGATGGTGGACGGAAACCTGCCGCCTATGCATGAAGGCTGGAAAACCCACCTGCCAGTTCAGCCTAAGTCATGTGTCGTCAACCTCATTTCTACATGTCAACGAGACGCGCCTGAGCATATCGGGTCCATGCCTTGGATTTTCGAAGGCTTGGATGGTAGGAGAAACAAAGATAAAGTAGTATCTCCTACTGATAGTAAACCAGTGTGCTGCTGCACTTAATCACACTGGGAATACGCTCGTCGTCTGTCAAAACACTAGTACCCGGAACCACTGTGTCCACATCTTTCCCATCTGGAGTCACCATGCAAAGTCTTAGTTCTGCAAACCATAATGTCTTCCTTGACGACGACCAGAAACGTATCAATCAATCTGACTCCAAAAAAACGCTGCAATGCCTTTCGCGAAAAACAAATACACATGTGCGACCACTGTGTTGGAAAGACCGAGTGAAAAAGAAGTTTCTAATCCACAACTCACGGTCACAATGCTGCAAGATCTATATACTACATTGCAGCCGAATGTCGCGGCCATATCCCCAGAGATAGTTTCAGCATCTTCGAGTGATCCGCCAAGGTCGGTAAATCGAGAGCACTTCCAAAGGCCTGGGTCTATACGGGCCTGTACAGTCCAATAAGCCTGTTTCTAGAGGGAAATATAGACGCAAAGTGGCGACACTGTCTTCTGATGCGAAGGCCTGGTAACTCGGACCGTCACGCTGGAAGAAAGCAGTCCTTTTGAATGACGCATTGGTCACAACGAGCTGGATGCAGCATTCTCCGAATTCACGGCGACTGATGTTTCCACACTGCTACTTCGGCAAACCAATTGATTGACTCCAATAGCTATGCATCGCTTATATGAAGCATTGAGGTATATGGGGTGGATTCTTGCACTGTCTTGTTGTGATTGATATGTGGCTGTGAATGACTCTACGGACAAAGTTTACCGTGTTATTAGGCTTTCAATAGTTGACACCAACTTCAATCACTCCAGATAAGTCTACGTCAGAGACTTGTAACGCGAAGTAGGTGTCGATGAATCGTAGAGAACGCTTCTCACTATCGTTCTTGGGCAGCATGCATGTTCAAAAATTCTTCATCCATTGTAAAGGCTAGTCTCAAGTCCTCCACTCAGTTCCCGGGATACTCGATCAAAGCACGGGTAGCATATAGCAGGTAAAAAATTATCTTCTGCTAGAAAATACCCGTAGCTATCATCAAGGACTAGAAGAAGGGGTTCTGCAGAGATGCTTGTACAAAACATCATGAATGGTGAGACATGAACATACACGCTCTATAACGATTGGTTATCACATTTACTTAGACATAGTAGTTTGGACAGGAGTTTATTGGTTATATCATCTTTCTCGGCATTTTGTTAGTCATATTTTCAGCAGCCAATGCACAAATGCCTAATGCACAGTTACTTGTTTCCTCATTAAGCCTGAACGCTGCCGCCAACATATTCAGAATTTGATTCTGCATCGTCTCTGACTATGTAAAACGGCCTCATAATACGGAAGCGGTGTATCACGGTACTCTGTACTATGATCAAGCGCCATATCAAAGCCTGTTTCTACTTCGGTCTTGGATTCGATATCACAGGTGGGACGAAAAGGTGTGACGAAGGAATCTCCGAGGAGAAGCAGTACAAACGCTTCGGTGATGTTGATCTGCCATTGTGAGATGGTGAAAAGGATCAGATATGTGGAGAACTTCAGAATACGAGATAAGACATGAAAAGGATAGAGGTAGGGATCAAGGCTGCTGAAACTCATAGGCTGTAGCTTCTCACATCGTGCAGATCGAGAACTGTGGGGGCTTGACGTTGTGAGTTGACGTTCACCTCAGACCCAAATACGGTGAACGAGTTGCTCTAATGCAATCTATTGTATCGTTGGGCGACCCTCTTACATCCTTGCAGCTGGCAGATAAAAGAGCTCATGCGTGAGATCATAGACAGCTTGACGTGATTAGGTTGGTTTTCCGCCGCTAAAGTGAGGAGCTTCTTCGGAGGATTGTGTTCTCGGAGGATTGCGATGTGCCTGCTGCAGCAAGAAGTGAGTCCGCTGTCCATCAATGTGCAATACCGCCGGGGAGTATCAAGTAAGGTAGGAATTCACATGCACGCACATTCCCATATGGACCAGAAGTAGAGAGCTATGATCGGTCGTTATATTGGGGCTCCACCGTTTTGCATCTCAAGTATGCAACCCACACGTACGAAGAGCTTCACATGACCTACCGTATGCACGAACCTGCTATCCTCGCCTCGAGGCCCTGCAGCTTTGATTATTCGCTGTTTTACTTATCAGGCCTCGAGACTGTACAACAGCTAGCGCAGCTCTCAGCCTCGAGTCCAGCCACATGTACGTCGGAATGCAGTCCCGCCGCCGCGCCGGAGACCTGGCTCGGCCGGAAGCTACTCTAACGAGACTACTGCACACTTGGGCAACTCAGGGACATGTGTTTTGCGTTAGCATGCAGGCGTCATGAGCTGACGCAAGGCAATCCACATGTTCGTCCTGCAGTATCGTGCACACTAAGTGCAGCGCGGTGACAGATCCCGGAAGGCTCACGGGGCAACCCAGAATTTGGTTGCCCTTAGCGTCCGCATTGAGCTAGAAACGCTCAAACGCCGACGCAGAAGTAGGTAGGGTTCGAATATGCAAATGATTGAAACGTTAGCTGCGGCTTTGACAGTAGCTGCCGCAGTCTTGATTTGTCATTGTACAAATGTCTGGTGGCAGCGACAAAAATGATCTTTGAAATTCAGATGTCAGCGAAGTGGTTGCTCGATTTGGATAAGACATCCACTGCGGGTCTTCTGAGGACTTGACACGCACGATCTTGTCAAGCATATTCCTAGGACTTGACGTCAAATGGGAGCGCAAACCCAGGTGGACCACTTCACTTGAACCTGCAGTCTCAAAACGACTAGCGTCCTTTGTGACATTTGCGGCAACATTGGTCCAAGCAGTGTTATGAGCTCTGTCCAGGTGCTAGGTATCCAGGTTAAGAGACTTGGACTCGGGGAGATGTCCCCCAATAAAAGTACCCGAGACAACCGCCAAGCTCTGCTGACATGGTTCGGGACTTAAAGATCTTCCGTTGTAACGGTGCAATCACCCTGGAGAGCGTTCACATCATGCCAAGTTTTCGGATTACTGTTCCGACTTCAGCAAGAAAAGCTTCCGATGCTCTGAATCATAACTTCCCAGGACCACTGTATCCGTACACAGGGGACAATAACTGGGGCGGGAGTACCCAGACGTCGGCCCGTGAGAAGGCCCGGTAGTCTGACACATGAACAAACTGAATCAGCAACGTACAACGTGTTCGCCAGCCGCATACATAAGAGCTGTATATTGAATGTGGATTGGATTGATCGGAACCAACGTCGGACAGGTGTAGAAACCAAAAGGGGCTTGCTTGTTACCTCTTTTGGAAATCCCGAAGTTGTGGGTGATATCAGATTGGTAGCCAAGATCTTTTCTCCATCGGCATCGGTTGTTCACCGCTGAAAATTGTCTATTTTTTGTGGGAACAGTCATCATAAGGCATGCACGCTTAGATGTCATCGAGCGTGCTCTCCAGGGCAATCGTAGTCATACGTCATCTGGAGGAATGTCTGAGGTGGAGATTCGGGCAATTTGCAAATACCTAAGTCTTTAGTAAAGCGTGTGAACACTCAACGTGTGACATTCCTCTCTTTCGAAACCAAGAGTGTTCGTGCATCAGACTGAATCCTACCAAAGGCTTCCAAATTGATTTATAGTTTAAAGAGCAAGGACCCATGTCTGATCTCAAAGAGTTCTCTCTTGTGCAAATCCAGGCTTCGCGGTGCTTGAAGGTCCGCTCAGCATAGGCCGCTGGGCATCTGGACAGGCCCCAAGACATTCCATCAGGGTATTTGGCCGCTTTCGCAGACCACGTACGGAGAGAAATTTGCGGAATTGGCTGTCTGTGCTGGTCCAGTGGATCCATCAGGATGTGGGCATTGTACATAATAAGCAACAGCTTAATTGCTGTCGGGATGATGACCCGGCGTTGTCGGTTCGTTCCAAGGCTTGTGATGTCAGATGCATGCACCATGTCGTCGTTTGGGGCCAGGTGTGCACTGTGCAATCCTTCTTCGCTGAATGCAACCGTTTTATCCCTTTGTTTTCGAGTTAGCCGGTTTGACTGCGGTGCGTTCGGTCCTATTTGCGGCTCCGCTGTACGGTGAGTACAAACGTGTCCAACCTGTGTAGATCGCCGTTGGATGGGGTGATAACGGTTACAGGTTGATCCATGCTGATGTTTGATGTGCGGCAACTGGTTTGGAGATCACTGACATCAGCCTAGCCTTTGTGCTCTTGTAGCGTGTGAAGCGTTCTTTTTCTCATGTCCCCAGTTCGCAAAGGTAAAAGGCGAAATGCCGAAAAGCGAGAACATCACTCGTTTTAATGTAATCATCTTGGAGCACTGCGACCTATCGAGCGTCTGAGAAGTTAGTGGAGCACCGAGTTGGCGTGCAACAACAGGAAGCACGAGAACAACCCAGCCCAGGCATGCGGGTGTCACTATCGAGACGTAAGACTTACTGCTTTGATGAAGGGCACTTGGGTATACTTATGGCTGCGTCATTACAATGAATACATAGTGTATAGACGGTGGAACGCCCATCAGCAGGAGGCTCCTGTTGTCATGTCTGATAGAAGAGTTTGAGCTGTTGGTCGAGTGCTCAACATCATACCGTCGATGTTTTTTGTCGTGGGTAAAGGTGAAGGTGAGTCGGTACACTGAGAACCAATGACGTGGACGGGGCTAGAACGCGCTCGCGATGCCACGTGACACACTAGCGGAGCTTCAACGCGTTTTGGGATAGCAACCAACAACATCAACTGTTGCGCTCTCACTGCCACGAACTACTAACGACTCTCCACCAGCGCCTACTGCCGTTTTCGGAAGTCGCAAATATGTAAAGTCCACGACGCTTCTACGAGCAAAGGCCAAAAATGCGACAACGGGCTGACAGGGAGCAGGGAAGCCTTCAATGACATCTACCTCAATCTTTCCCGAAAACCAGGCGCCACTCGATTCTCCGAGTCTGGATTTGGCTGGAAGCCAGCGAATGGCGAGACCTACACATGTGACCAGTCGCAGATTATCCAGGCACAGTGGAGTCGTGCGGCTCGCGGTTACGAGATCAAGATCCTGTCCCGCAATGACGGCGTAGTACAACTCGATGGATTTAAACACGAGGTGAGAAACAACACCTCTAGTACACATCTGTGCTCAATACTGAGAAACGCAGGATTACGACCGAGCAGCGAAACTCTTCAAGGTCTGGTACGGCATCAACTTGGACAATCGAGAACATGCCCTCCGTGGTTGGAACTGGGGCAAGGCCGAGTTCGGAAAAGCTGAGCTTACCTTCAACGTCGCAAACCGCCCTGCTTTCGAAGTCCCCTACACCGAGGTATCCAACACCAATCTGGCGGGCAAGAACGAGGTTGCAGTCGATTTCTCATTGCCTGCCGATGGTGATACTGGCGCAAATGGAAGTCTTGGAGGTGCTCGGTTCAGGGGCAAGAAGTCAGCTGGAGCACGAGATCAGCTTGTTGAAATGCGCTTCTACATCCCAGGTGTTGCGTCCAAGAAAGAGAAAAACGAGGACGGCGAGGACATCTCTGGTGCTGAAGACGGAGAAGAACAAAATGCCGCCAACCTGTTCTACGAGACACTCATGGACAAGGCTGAGATTGGCGAAGTCGCTGGTGATACATTCGCCACCTTCCTGGATATCTTGCACTTGACTCCCCGAGGTCGTTTCGACATCGATATGTATGAGACGTCGTTCAGACTGCGCGGAAAGACGTACGACTACAAGATCCAGTTCGATTCCGTCAAAAAATTCATGGTACTACCGAAGCCCGACGACATGCACACGTTGATCACAATAGGATTGGATCCACCTTTGAGGCAAGGTCAGACACGCTATCCATTCCTAGTCATGCAATTCAAACGCGACGAGGAAGTCAACCTTGACTTGAACATGAAGGAGGATCTACTGGAGGCCAAATACAAGGACAAGCTGCAATCACACTACGAGGCACCCATTGCCGTGGTCGTCTCTGATATCTTCCGGGGGCTCAGCGGGAAACGCGTTACCAGACCATCACGCGACTTCATCAGCCACCACGAGCAGTCTGGCGTAAAATGCTCGATCAAGGCCAACGAAGGTCACTTGTACTGCCTGGACAAGGCGTTTATGTTCATTCCCAAACCAGCAACTTACATCGCCATGGACAATATCGCCTCGGTCACAATGTCTCGTGTCGGAGGTGCTATGGCAGCGAGTCGGACATTCGACATCACCTTCACAATGAAGGGTGGCATGGCAGAACACCAATTCTCCAACATCAATCGGTGAGTACAAGTCATAGGGCCTGAAAGACCCTGCATAACTAAAGTATGACTGCAGTGAGGAGCAACAGCCACTCGAGAACTTTTTCCGTGCTAAAGGGATCAAGACGAAGAACGAGATGGCAGATGACGTAAGTGCCTCCTCTCTATACCCACACAATGGCACTAATGCATTCGATAGTCAGGAGCAATTCTTGCAGCCGCACTTCAAGACGACGACCTTGCCTCTAGCGACGATGGAGGTGTCGCGAATCGCGGTAGTGCTGACGAGGACGATGAGAGCGTCGATGAGGATTTCCAGACCGAGTCTGAATCCGAAGTCGGGGAAGAGTTCGATTCCGACCACGACAGTGGCTCCGGCGATAGCGATGCAGAGATGGAAGATGCAGACAGCGAAGCAGGTGGGAAAGATGCGGAGCGACCGACGAAGAAGCAGAAGACGTCGAACTGAGCGGCTTCGCCCCAGCCACCACCAAAAGACGTGGTCCAGGGTCCTGCGTAAGGGCCCAAAGGCGGTGAGAGGGTGAGGAAGCTGAACATGACCCGAATGCTTCCAAAATCCTTCGATGTTGCGATGTGCTGCATGCACGTTTATTTCTTCCCGTTGATTACGCGATCATTGTTCTGTCACGACCTGGTCAGATAGCACGGAGCCAAGTCCGTTGTGTTTAATGGGCCCCTAGCATCGGTGGAAGCATGGCGGATGGCAGGATGGATCCCTCCGGATCTGAGCTGGGATGAAGGGTGCTCTAAAGAAGTGGTGGCTTGCCAAGACGGTCCGATGGCGGTATCACGCGAAAGCGAGCCAGGAGAAAACTTTAAAGAAAAATAAGTGGCGACTAGCGGCCATTTTCCGACTAGTCCCGCGCCTACGGTGTCGTGTCTCAGAGTGATGTGCGTTCTGCGGTTCGGTCAGTATTCGGCGAGAAGCACACATCATTGCGGCGCTTGACGCGACTCGCCGGACGGGGACCATCGTAGCTGCTCTTCCATGCTGAACTTTAGCTCAGTGCTCAAGCTACCCCAGATCGAGCGACGCTGAGGCGATTCATGCCGACGCACCTAGAGCAAGGAAAAGCCTTTCGCCATTTTCCTACAGGCCCTGCTTAGATTGTGACGGTGGACCGACGCTGGCGCGAACCATGCTAGACCCCGCATCAACCTTCAGCAAGACCGCTGTATCGCCCTCGACTATGTTGTTATATCTAAGACCCAGCGCTCGCCGACTCATGCGAACATTCCTTCATACCCACTACGCTCGACTCGAGTACCCGTGACTACCATAGCCCTACTGCCCCACGTCCATCACTACTGAGATGCGTTCACGAACTGGATGGTAAGTGGAGAGGTGTTCCCTTCTCGCCTTCTCTAACGCCTTGTCAAGCCTCACATGCCGTCAGCGGAAGCTCAAGTGCGACGAGAAGAAGCCCGTGTGCGGACAATGCATCAAGGCCTCGAGAGAATGCGTTCCAAGCTCAGGCATAGTATTCCGTCACCAACATAATGCCTCGATGAATGGCGAAGACTCAGGGGACGAGAACTCCCTGAAGGGCTTCTACTCGTACAAGAACACGTTTGAAGACGACGCTATCTGGTTGGATATCCCACGCAATGGTAGGTAGCTCCAACTGTCGTACAACCTCTCTTCTTTTAACACCAGCTGCAGTCACTTTCATCAATACAACAAATCCGTACCTGGACCCCGTAACACCAGATCTCGAGACTATTTCTGTTGCATCAATGGACTCGCCTGCTCCTTTCCAGCCTCGGCCCATCAGCACATGGCCAACTTCTAGTAACACTCACTCCATGACCAGCACACCATCCAGCATGGGGCCCGACCTGGCACCCACCAGTGTACCCATGTGCTATACTCCAGAACTTGATGCGTTACCGCCTCTGATGCAGTCACCTCTCACATCGACGGTCAATACTCCCGTATCACCACCTGCTTCACTATATGATCGTCGCATCCATCCCATCATAGACTGGTCCGGTGCTATGACGCCTTCCCCAATCGACCCCCGTCTTACATCGCCTTTTGATACTAACACAGAGTATGTGCCTCGACAATACTCCATGTCCAGTTCGCGAAGGTCTCCGCCCCGCTCTGACGGGGACTCGTCAATGTCGAAGGATCACGAGGTCACGTTCTTACTACGATACTTCTCCGAGGGACCTGGGCGCTGGTTGGATCTTTTCGACAGAGACACTTATTTCGCCTCTTACGTCCCAGTACAAGCTCGTGAAAATGCGCTACTCAAGAACGCTGCCGTCGCATGTGCTGCAAAGACTCTTGCACAAGTTCAGGGTTGTAAGCCTGGAGGGTCTAAGTCTCAACCGAAGGTAGAAGCGTACCCAGGTGCATCATCAGTCGACTGGAAACACAAGGCCGCTATTTACTACGACAACGCCGTATCTCTTCTCCTTCAGGCCTTGAAATCGGACACCACCATCACACCAGACGACTCGGACTGCGAGTTTCGCCAGCACAATGGTGAGATTATTCGCCCATCCAAGCGACGCCGAACATCAAGCAATGCCTCCTGCAAGTCTAGCACGGACGAATTGTTAGCAGCATCAGCCATTCTTTGCGTGTATGAATTCCTCGACACGTCAATGCCGGAATGGGCCAAGCACCTCAGTGGAGCCAAGTCTCTCCTTCTGCACTCTCAAGAGCGCACGGTACCTTTCCAGGTGCAATCACCAGGCTCGCCCCTGTCATCATCGAGCCTCAACTTCATTTCCAAGGCCCGTCGATCGACGTTCTGGAATATCGCACGCCAAGACATGTTTGCAGCTTGTATGTGTCTCACTCAAGCGAACTAGGCTTTTACTAATTGAGCATACAGTCATCAACAAGACCCACACACACCTTGATACTGAAGACCTTTCATTGTGGAAAGAAGCTGGCCTACTGATCGATGAACAGGGCTTTTTAGCTCCAAACAACATCATCGAGAGCGGCTACTCAGATGATGGCGCTATCTCCAACGCCCTTATCTGGCTCATGTCGAAGTTGATCAACTTCATGGCGGCTGGAGATGAACTCCCCGCAGACACGGGAATGGGCTGGGCCGGTATTCCTCAGTCGACCCTCTTGGATTACTGGTACCACCTGCGCACGCAGTTTCAGGCGTGGTACGACAGCCTTCCTATAACCTTTAAGCCTTCGGGTCGAGTGGAGCCAACTCTAGCCCCTGGACGTCTCCTTCGAGGAGAGAATGAGGCCATGTTCCCCGAAGTTTGGTACAACATTCCAATGTGCGCCTCGACAATGCAGACCTACCACATGAGCCAGATTCTGCTGTTCATGAACAAGCCGCACGAGTCTACTCAAGGCCGCAGCACTGTCTGTGCTCGTCTCAACTCCTACCAATCCGTCCTCGCCGCTTGCCAGAAGCACAGCCGCGAAATCGTCGGCATCTCCCTTGCTCAGTCCGACGACGCAGTCCGCATTTTCTCTGTCCAAGCATTGTTCACTGCCGGGCAATGCCTTGGTGACGCTCGAGAGCGTCAAGTTGTTCTCGACCTCATCCGCGAAGTTGAAGCCGACCTTGGCTACTCAACTGAATACCGTGCTCGCCAGCTTACAGAGCAATGGCAGTGGGAGGCTCCTCTGGACACCTTCGCCCCTTGAATGATCCCGACTCCAGTCTTCATTGAAGATACAACAACATAATCCAGAAAACACTTTTCAGCCATATGATACCCAGCGCGTTGATAAGACGCACACATTCCCGCGACCTGAGGGCGCGGCGTTCCACATTAATGAAAACACTAGAAGAAAGATGGGGCGAGGGAAGGATACACACAGCCACCATACAATATTGGTGAGCCGGAGGTTAGAGACTGCAACGATATTGTTAGCTTAGAGGCCTTGAAGGTTCACGTACAATGCAGCAGACGCTCAACAATGACATGACGAACAAACGTCGCAACCAATTGACATTAGATCATAGACACATCAATACAATAGACTCTCACAACATACCAGACAGTTCTTTCAAGTCACACTACCCCTCTTTCCGATCCGCGCCAACAGTTCAAACAACGTTTCAATAGCGAGCAGTGAATGCATGACGTCTTTCCCTCGTCTGCCAATGTCGCTCACACGCAGCGATAGACTTTCCCTTATTCACGAAGATCAACAACGCGCAAGGCACCTAACAGCTCGCGTTCGCATATTGGCCGATGCGCATCCGAGCCTGTATGCGGATCCGGCCTGGAGCACGTGGACGAGGCGACTATCATTTGCCCTGCGAAAGTATCGTTCCGGGCGCGAGCCCTGCATCATGTATATCAGTTGTCGGCTGCAGGCAAGCGGGCTCCCCGCGAGACAATGTCATGGTTGCCATGCTTCGGCGGTTTCTAATTGTCCGCTTTCGCCAAACGTGTATCATCCCTACATGTCCGTTACGTCGTGCATGTCTTGGTGTTCTGTGATGTTATCAATTGTAAGTGGCCTCGCCTGCAAAGCCTAGGCGTGCGTTAGCACCACGCGTTGACTGTGTGAATTATAAGCAGGGTTTTTGAGAGCACTTGAGACACATGCACGTGTGATTAAGTTTGAATGACGGCTCGTACCCTCGACACGGGGTGTGGGTTTTCGACTAGGGTAAGTTTACATAACTAGGCTGTTGCGTTTCGGCAAGTGGAGTGCCTTCATCCACGATTAATTGTCGGAACTTAGCTGACCAACCAGGCTGGGCCGTTGATCAGGGTGTTTGCAGCTTGTCTTGGCGTCGGTGTTTGATTCTGTAAGCTCGAATGATTTGACATGGTTTATCGTGGCCGTGCATCCCAGCAACCCAAAGCGGTTGTTCAAACATATACGGATGTGTTATCCGAATTACATACAACCCAACCAACCACTCTTTATCGAATAAGCCATCCAGGTGCTTCAAGAGGCTACTGCGCAAGTTCCCGTCGGCCAAGCTGCGGTACAAAGGGCCGGTGTCTAGCAATAATGCGCCGCAAGTCTTGGGGACGCTCTACTTGGATTCAAACCCGGCTTTTGAATCTAACGGTTGCCAGGGACCTTATGCAAGCTAGTACAACCGGGCGCCCAACTAAGAAGAGTACATGTGCCCATTGCGGGTGTGCTCGCGCAAGACACCCAGCGGTCTGCGCTGTCAAAACGTGCCGTCTGGTTCCCAACAGTGGCTAAGATTTGTGCGTCTGAGGCGTCTACTTTTGAAGTGCAGACAGCAGGTGATTGGCTAGTTTGCGCTGGCATACTCCCAACAAGTGTCATAACAGCTCCAATCGACTAAGGGGCTGGGACTTCTAGAAGGATATGGGTCAGATTGCATCCGGTGAACAATGCAGGTGGCTGACGACGCTAGACTGCAGAACGTGCAGCCATATCTGTAATGGCAGACTGCTTGTGTTTGCTTGCTTTTCGTGGTTCAAAGATTCCAGTTTTCTGATTGGTTCAGAGTAAGGAAGATTTAGCAAATCAGAATTCGTATCAGTATAGATCACCCTCAGCCATAATAGGAAATCTTTTCCACCAACTTGAGAGCACGTGAATAGACCTGCAGTGTAATCGATAGCTCGGGGGCGCTCACAGCTTCCCCCATTTACGACCCTTGCCCTTGTGATGCCATGTCGAAAGATTCTACGTCGATTCCATGCAGGGAGGTGCATAATTCAAAACACGCCTTTCGTGGGGCGCAGAGCATCTCGAAGCTTGCTTTCAACCTCCCGTGAGATCACCCTAGCCGTTGCTATAATGCGGCTCTAACGTACTTCCAACGTGCACACTTCGTGGCTGATTATCGAAGCTTGGCAGCAGAAAAAGTGACTGTGATTGCTCGCCCAAGTATTGCCAGTACCATAACAAGAGGAAGCGCGAACAACCGAACTCACCTTCAAATGTGCTAGGTTCAGCTTGTGCATCGTGAAGTTGTAGCTCAATCAAATGCAGACAAGCTGCGTTGCCAGGATCTGTCAACCCAGGAAACGGTCCCCTGAATCGTCTCAGAAGGACTTGTTCCCGCCAGCGGGTCTGTCCTCCCGCTAGAACCTTGAAGTCAAACAAGTCTCCACCGCTTGCCCGAACGTTGCGTCCTCTTGAGGGGGCCTTGAGGCCCGGACGCACGTCCGGCCACTCGCAAAGCCACCTTTGTCGTTATAACAGCCTCACGACTCAGGGATGTGATGCATTGTGATGCCGAATATCCGTTGAGAGCTCCTGAGAGCCAGACGATGCTTTTCAGAAGTCCCTTGATCCGGAACATCAGGCAGGCTGCTACGGGCGACATCGGTGAGGTCTGCGGCTCCGAGCGTTTCCCATGTTCTATTCACGTTGGTGTTGTGGTGCGGATGCGGCAACATGGAGATGATCATCAAGCGGAGAGACCGGTACAAGGGGGGTGCCTGAATAAGTGAGAATACGAATTTGCCACGCCCGGGGTATTCCTCTTGTAAAAGATCACTAAATGCTCAGTGCAAGCT
>SATY01000824.1:0-17155 GCA_004335155.1 Ascochyta viciae
TGCTTCTTCTTAGGTAATACACAGCTGTGTTAATATTGTACATTTTTCTCTAGCCTCCCCTTTATAGCTAACAACTTTGTCTTAATAGCGCTAGATAGTGGCTAGTCTTGTTATTTTCTTAAGCGCAGATAGGTCTGTAGTAAAGTTGTAAACTTCCCAAAATTTATATTTGCTAGTTAAGATTAAGAGAATTGCAATTAGGGTTACTATAGCTAGTTCTAGGTTATCTGTTTATGCTGTTTGTTAGATAAGGGATAACTAGAACATATAACATAAAAGTTTAGTAGTGTTTAGCATAGTACGCTTATAATGTTCTTTTATAGGCAGTATTTATCTACGTAATCTATGTAGGTGTTGCTAAAGTTTATCTTAAGCCTCTTGTTAGTGTTGCTGTAGATGTAGGAGTTGTTTGTATAGAAATAAGGATTAACATATCTAATAGAAAAATGTAAAGATTTTCTGTAGGTAGTTAGCGTAGCGCAAGTTAAAGTCCTAGTAAGTCTCTAGGGGAAAAAGAGGTACGTCTATGCAATGCTCCTGCATTACTCTAATTCTAATGTATTAAGAGGTTATAGTAGTGACATTCTGCTAGGTACAAACTATACTCTTAATAGATAAGTATAGGAAGGATAACAGTATTTTGTTCTCTAGGATTAGAGGTTTAATAGTTGCAATAGCAGCATTCCAAGATTTAAATTAAGCTAATATTTTAAGGAATTAGGTGTGCGCTAGCTATAGGTTAGTTTATAGGTTAGGCACTACAGACATACTACTTATCTATTCCTATTAATCCTATTTTGCTTATTATAATGCACTTTCTAGCTGTAGTTGTAGTTCTTCTAACGCGCTTGTAGTTTTGTAGTTATTTTTAGCAGTTGTTGCGTTGTTGTCTAGTTGTAGAGTATGCTTGTTGCTTGCTGTTAGTTAAGGAGAGACTGTTAGAGGTAAATTAACATAATTAGGTTCCTTAACGTAGAAGAACTAGGTAACGCTAAGTTATGCTGCCTCTCTAGAGACAGCAATAAAGAATCTTTAGCTGCAGACTAGGGATATCTAGTTAAGATACTATTTATTAGCTAAAGTTGCATTAGTATCTTTAGTAGAAGAAAGTAAGTGTATCTTACAAAGGTGGCCCTTTATATTAGATGCTGCAGAAGTACAAGTTGTAATGTAAGAGCAGTGCTTGCATTAGTAGCATCTTTTATAGAGCTTAAGAGTTAGGAATACCTTAGTAGTCCTAGCAGCTGCTATAATAAAGTCTGTGTACTTCTTCTTAACATTCTGTTGCAGTATTATGTTATCTATTTACTGCTGCAACACATGCTACTCTTCTAGTGTTACCTCTTGCTAGTAAAGTTCTTGTAGGTGCGTAAGTACTTTGCTAAAGAGTATAGTGTGTTTGTATAGGGTGTAGGCAAAGTAGCTATATTCCTTATAAAATTTTATAATAGTAG
This sequence comes from Ascochyta viciae, assembly GCA_004335155.1. Classification (NCBI taxonomy): domain Eukaryota; kingdom Fungi; phylum Ascomycota; class Dothideomycetes; order Pleosporales; family Didymellaceae; genus Ascochyta; species Ascochyta viciae. Next base: position 1,455 of record SATY01000824.1, read on the forward strand.
GGTATTTTATAATAATAATAATGATAATAGCAAGCGTGCTAGGTGAAGGTAGTGTTAAGGGTAGTATTTCCTCCCTCTTGTAGGTTGGAAATAAGGGGCTACCTCTGTTAGGAATAGTTGTTGCGGAATTAAGTTAATCCGCAACTTTAAGCGCATTAACACTTAGGATTATAGCACACAATGCACTTAATATTAATTGCTTAACTTATTCTACATAGCTACAACAACCCTTTATATTTAGCTAGAGGCAGTAGTTAGAGGTAATAACGTTACTAACTTTATACTATATGCCTCTGCTTAAACAGCAATGCTCTCTAGTTTCTATGCAATGTTACCTTAAAAGGCAGAGTTACTACACGCATTTGTATTGCCTACACTAGAAGACGCTTTGCGATAGGTATGCGCGCGTATATAGAAACTATAGATAATTTAATTTATAAAGAGCATCTATATGTAGATTAGAAGTGAGATTAAAGACTCTTGTGTTAACAATAAAGACAGGTCTACAGAAGAGGTAGAAGAGAAGAATAACTTAAAACAAAGGTAAGGGAATAAGAAATATTTACTAATAAGATCTCTACGCAACAGCGCTGTAAGTGATAACAATATTACATAACCTATAGTAAGAAAAGTTATATAGAAATAGTTGCTTTAGCGTAGGCCTAACGCTATAAAAGAAGAGCAATAACAATATAAGAAGTTTATTTTATAACTTCTAAGGATAAGTACAGATTTAGTTACTAGTATAGTTATTAAGGCGGCTGTAGTAGGTGCAAGGGATTACGTTTGTAATTAGTAAACAGTCCTAAAAGTATAGCAATTACAACATAAGAAGAGAAAAAAGTTATTTTTAGAATGTAGTATACAAATACTAAATAGGACAAGTGTTAACACAACGCAGGACAATAACAAAGCCAACTTAACGCAAACATTAGATATAAGCCTCTCTTAGGTATCTAGATCCTAGGCAATCCTTACTTATTTAGAAGCGCTTAAGTTTAAAAGCCTATTCTTAGCTGCATAGAAAAGTTAGGCTGTAGGGATTATAGGAGACATAAGACATTAATAGATTATAGCAGAAATGTACACAGAGTACAAATCCTTAGAAAGGCTAGTTAGGCATTAAGTAGCTCTATTTAGTAGTAGGGGCTGTGGTTTTGCTTTAGTAGCAAAGGAGCAGTTATTTAGGTTAGTGTACAAACAGGCAAATAGACAAAAGGGCATAAGAGAATCATATCTAGTAGAGTAGAGGGAGTTCAGTTGTTAGCTTAATTATAGTAAGAGATAGGCCACTCTAAAAGAGAGATTTAGAATTTGAATATTTGCTTTGTTGCTAAGGCAGGACATTTCTAACACCTACATTAAGCGAACTTTATCTATAATTCTGTTTAATTAATAGGTAGACATAGTAGAAAGTTGCAACAACAATGCTAAAGCAATAGTAAAGTAAGTAGAGAGCTTGTACACTGCATATATAAGAGAGGAAGCTCTGCCACTAATTTTATTCTTAGAGGACATAACCCTAGACAAGTTACAAGATTGCAATTTGTTATAAGTATTTATAGAGCTGCAAATTACATAAAAGGCAATTAAAATTAAGGAAGACAATATAATAGTGCCTAGGACAAACTATAGTTTACAAAACTTGTAGAGTAAGATGTATTTTAACACATATAGTGTAGTTGAATTTATACTATAAAAAGAGGTTATGTAATTTCCTAAAACGCTTCTACCTACAGCAGACCCACAGGAGGGGTAGAGGAGATATAGAAGGTTAAGGAAACTCTAGGTTTAGAATAGAAATAACTAATAGAACTATAATTTACAATCTGCTTTACAATTTGCAACTACAATTTGCAACCTGCTTTACAATTTATATCTATAATCTATAACCTGCCTTACAATTTGTAACTGCAATTTATAACCTGCTTTATAATTTACAACTATAATTTGCAACTAGCCTTATAATTTGCAACTATAATTTGCAACCTGCCTTACAATTTGCAACTATAATTTGCAACCTGTCTTACAATTTGTAACTATAATTTACAATTTACTTTACAATTTGCAACTATAATTTACAACCTGCCTTATAATTTACAACTATAATTTACAACTTGCTTTATAATTTACAACTACAATTTGTAACCTGCCTTATAATTTGCAACTATAATTTATAACCTGCCTTACAATTTGCAACTATAATTTGCAACCTGCCTTACAATTTGTAACTATAATTTACAACCTACTTTATAATTTGCGACTACAATTTGTAACCTGCCTTACAATTCACAATTACAATTTGCAACCTGCCTCACAATTTGTAACTACAATTTACAACCCTAACCTAGTATATTGTATAGTGGGGGGGTTAGGGAAACTCTAGGTTTTCTTTTTTTAGATTAGCGTTACTTGTGCACGTACCAGCTTAGCGACGATTTAGGTCCTGAATCTCCAAACCTAATATGTATAGGGCGATGGAGGATAGATAATAGGGCAATAGAGGATAGAGGTTTCATTAATTTAAGGATTTGAAAATCCGACAATAGGGCGATGGAGGATGGATAATAGATAATAGATAATAGAGGATTTATCAATTCAAGGATTCAACAATCTAACAATAGGGCGATAGAGGATAAATAATAGATAATAGATAATAGATAATAGAGGATTTATTAATTTAAGGAATTAACAATCTAACAATAGAGCGATAGAGGATAGATAATAGAGCGATAGAGGATAGAGGTTTTATTAATTTAAGGATTTAAAATTCCGACAATAGGGCGATGGAGGATAGATAATAGATAATAGATAATAGATAATAGAGGATTTATTAATTCAAGGATTTAACAATCTAACAATAGGGCAATAGAGGATAGATAATAGATAATAGATAATAGATAATAGAGGAATCATCAATTTAAGGATTTAACAATCTAATAATAGAGCGATGGAGGATAGATAATAGATAATAGATAATAGAGGATTTATTAATTTAAGAATTCAACAATCCAACAATAGGGCAATAGGGGATAGATAATAGATAACAGAGAATTTATCAATTTAATAATTTAACAATCCAACAATAGAGGATAGATGCCTAACAAAATTCAATCAATATTTTTAAATTTATTTAATTGTTACAACTCTAGAGGACGCCCTAAAAGCTACTATAATAGCTGCTAGATGCTGTAAACAAGGTTTCTGCTGTACCTATAAAGCTAGTGCAAGTAGACCTATGTAACTAGCAGCAACATACGTGTGTGTGTAAGTTATGTATCTAACTTACTACACTACGCATCTATAGGTTAGGCGACTACAAGCGCATACTACCTACTTAACTAGAGTTATTACTATAGTGTAATGCACTACATTGTGCTGCCACTAACACTGCCTTAGGCAGACAACTACAAAGTAGAGTACAAGAGGCTTAGAGCTCTACTCTTAGACTAGGGTATAGCTAACAACGTATATAGACTTAGTTTATTCCTTAAACAATGCAACAAGGAACTTAATTATCTCTTTTACTATATTACTTATCTTGTTTAGTTATCTTAGCTGCTACATAATTAAATAAGAGAACTAGTAAGTAAGTTAGTTGCATGCATTGTCTAGTACTATTGGTAATTTAATGCAAATAGTAATAGCGCAATTAAATACACGTGTGTAGTACCTAGAAGCAACTTCTATACTATAGCCTATAGTATAGGTAGCTAGATTAGGATTATATCTAGTACTTACATATGTTGCGGGCATTAAGGCAGTAGAATATATATCTAGAACAGAGCGTAAGTGTTCTATACTATTAGGTAGTTGTAGAATATAGTAACCTGTTATTCTACTGTTTTAGCTGTTTTAGCTGTGTTTTCTAACATTAGGGCTGTTATAGCTGTTAAGTAAATGTGCTATATATACTAGCAACTCTATATTTCTACCTTTTTTTTCCTAATATAGAAAATCTGCTACATGTTAACACTACAAGACAGTTAGTTTAGTTAGTATTAACAAGTGCAAATTATCTTACTTATTAATATAGACAATATTGTTTTATATCCTACTATCTTTGCAGCTTGCTTTTAGACCTCTTATAGGGGGAACATGTAGGTAGAAGCTAATGCTAAGAAGTCTAGCAAATGTACATTTATAAGGGCTTTTAAATAAGTGTATAAGATCTGCGTATAAAAGCATATAGAGTAGCTTAGTGTAACTCTAGCTACTAAACTTCTCTGCTCTAACATGCTTTGCTGCTAATACTCTTATCTTTCTTGTTGTTCTTATTGTCTTCCTCTTGTTTAGGGTTCTCCTCCTTGTTAACCTTATTATTCTTAGTGTTGTCCTTATTGTCCTTATTGTCCTTACTCCCCCTCTTATTGTTTCTATCTCCCTCCTTGTTGTCCTTGCTGTCCTCTTCCTTAGCTCTAACCTCCTCCACCTCTTTGTTGCCTGCCTTGCTGCCAGCAGTACTTCTATTATTAAGGGTAACAAACTAAACACTGCTACTGTTAGGGGGCTAAACAAATGCTAGGCTATCTAGTTAAGGTGCTAGACTAACTGCTACTGCCTGCAGGATCTTAAAGATAGAGGCATAGCGTTTACTAGTTATAGAACTATAAATGCTGTTGTGCTACTGCGCAATATTACTAAAGCTGTTTAACTTAGTAACTAGCATGTTACTATCACCCTAAGCGTCTTGCTAGTTGTTAACTGTCTAGAAGAAGACAAGGGGCTGTTAGGTTTAGCAGACAGCAAGGTATATATAAGGCATAGTAGTGCTCTACACTAACTTTGCCTACATAGACTTAGTAACGCTTTCTTTTATAATTAAGATAGTATTATTGTTACAGTTTATAGCTATAGCGCAAATGCTAGCATTGTCTTTAGTAAGCAGAATAATGTAGACCTATATTAAAGCTATGTTTAACTGTAGTAGCTACGTAGGATCCCTCTCTTCTTCCCTAACTAGTCTGTCTAGAAGAACCTTAATAGCACCTCTCAGCCTAGCTTTAATAGCTTCCTTAGTAGGTATATTATTATTAAGATTAAAGTCCTGTTGTACACGTGTTCTTAGTTAGCTAATAGGTCTTGCATGCAACATGCAATAGCAAAGCTAGCAAGAGCAAGTGTTGCAATAGAAGTGTAGAGCACATACTACGCTTATAATCTAAGTAGTAGATATTATATAGTATTGCTTAAGCAGTGTAAGTAGCTTGTTAATAAAGCTACTTGCAGTGAAGGTAGTAAGGTATAGCTTAGGCGCGCCTTTCTTGTAGTGCAACCTACAGTAGGTAAGGCTACTTAACTAGAGAAGCCTTATTATAGGCAAACAGGATGCTAACACAAAGATAGTACTTAGTAGGCAGTAATTGTTAGTATATGCGTGTGCAGATAGTAGAGAGAGAGTAAGTAAGTAAGTAAGCTAGAGAAAGAGTAGTATATTGTTAAAGAATTTATATACTAATTCTTAGCTTAGGTGCATAGCTTAGCCTTGTACCTTCCTTTACTTTAGCTTAAGTAGAGCACTTAAGTAAAGGCTACCTATTTGTTACCTACTATCTGCACTAGCTTACAGTTAAAAGAGCTTAAGGAGAGATTGTTGCTGTAGTTGCTTTTGCGCATTAGTACCTACTGCCTTAGCTAGGTCTTTGCTGTGCGTAAGACTGTTGTCTACCTCTTTCTCCTCTTCTAAGTTGTTGTTGTCTTCTAAGTTAGCTACTTCTGTAACCTAGCTTAATGTCTCTAAGCATTTAATTAGGAGCGTCTGCTTCTTGCAGATAGAACTACTAGCTACACCCTCTAACCTAAGCTACTCTTCTAGTGCCTAGCTTGCTGCGTACGCGCCTAGATTTAACTAGGTAATAAGCTTACACTATATTAGTGCGTAGGTTGCGCAGAGGTTGTTCTCTACTTATAAGTTGCTAATGACTTTATATAGCATAAGGCATAGCATGCTCTAGCTAAGACTGCTTGCTATTCTATACTAAGAGAGCGCCTAGTACAGTTGCTGCTTAAAGCAAGCTTACTACTGCTAGCTTAGCAAGAAAGACACAGCAGCTATAATGTAGTTAATAGCTTCTATTAAAACTTTGCCCTAGCTGCCTTAGCTCTTCTTCTTGCTTCTGCTTACATCCTTGCTAGCTACTATACCTTCTTTACAATTAATCTCCTGCACCTTATTAGTGTATGCCTTGCTAAGAAAGGCCTTTGCCTAGCAGTACTTAATGTGCACAATATTAAGCTTCTATTTATATAGGTTATACAGGTCCTACGCAGCTACAAGGATGTTAGTTATAGATAGAGCAGTAGGCGCGCCTACTACTACTAGCAAACACTGCAACGCGCTATAGTGTAATAGTACAAGTAGATAGTAAGTAATATTAGCAATATTATGCGTAAAAGGCGTTCTATTTATACACTATTAGTAGAGGTATACTGCTGTAGTAGCACACACTGCGCTATTACTAATAGAGTATACCTTATTAATTATAAGGATAGTAACTGCGTATAGAGTAGTAACGCTGTTATATAAGTAGATAACTGTCCCTTCTACGCCCTTACCACCCTTAATAGGCTGCTTAAAAAGCTATAACAAGTAGGCTGCGTCTTTAGGCGCAAAGAAAGCGTATACCTTATACTTTTAAGCAGGTGCCTATAGTAGTAGTGCTACTAGCTCTGCTGCAATCTATCTCTTTACTTTATTATTCTCTAGTTTCCTTGCGCGTTTACGCTTAGCGCTACAGTTATAGTTAGTAATAGAAGTAATAACACGCTGCTCTAGGATAGTTAGCGCACTTAGCTGCAGTATAGCTGCTATTTTAAACAGCTAGCTAATGTATAGCTATTTTAGGGACAGCAGTTGCGCTTGCAAGGGCGTAAGGTAAGATAATAGTAGTGTAGTACGCGTAGCAGCTGTAGTGCTGCTACACTAACGCTTTAGCAATAGAGGCACTAGTATAGTAGAGTAAGAAGCTGCTTACTTAGTTAACAACAGCGCTAACGCACGCTTAATCTAAGCAGATAGAGAGAAAGCTGTAGAAAGAAAAGACAAGGGAGCAGGCACATAGCTAGCCTAATCTTAGGTAGTAGATACTAGCTGCTACTACACGCTAGCAGGCAACGCATTATTAGTAAGAGTCTCTTAGATTAGCTAGATAGCTGTAAGAAGCGAGTGTGTAATAAACATAGGCTAACACATGCTCTGTTTGTTTAGAAGCAACTAGCTAGCGCTGTAAAGAGGCAGGTTTCTGCTGTTATATAGCAAGAGTTAGATTTAGCAAGTAAACAGCTACTTATAGTCCTTATTAGGCAGCTTGTACTAGAGGTTCTTTGCAACAATATTGCAATTGCGTAAGAGTAAGAAGCTGTAGTGTTCTCTATAGAACACACGCACAGTGTCCTCTAGCATAAACACCTATAGTGCGCTTAAGATCAGGTCTTAAGATAGCATAGTTTGCATAGAAGATGTAGACAGGTTAGTAGTGCAAAGATAGAGGTAGTGTTAGTAAGGTTAAACTTCTAGCCTAGCCTAGACGTAAGTTAGTGCTTCTGTGCTAGTCTAAACATAGACACTACACAATAAAGATAATAAATACAGAGATTAGCTAGACAGCTTTATATTAGTAACTACTAGTTAAATATGCACTGTGCTTTCTCTACTAGAGTATTATAGATAAACTTAAAGCGCTCTATAAAGCTATTACTCTTAATACTACTATCCTACTACGCTACTTTAGTAAAGGTTATAAGGCTTAACACTAGCATATAACAAACACCTAAAACAGCCTATATATTATTAATGTACTAGAAGAGCACTACTGCGCAGTGCAAGAGGTTGCAGACGTACCTATTACTAGAACTACTAACAAGGTGTGCCTAGATCTCCTTACTAAGAACGTTCTTACTAAGAAAGAGACTGTTTATGCTATTTATCTTTGCTCTAGAAGTGCGCGCTTAGTTAGCGAACGTAAAGAAGAGCTTCTAGTAAGCAGCTTAGAAGTGTTTACAGTTAGCAACGTTGTTATAGTTAAGCTTAACATTAGGCTGTGTAACTAGGGCTTAGAGCTGCATATTAGTTAGCATAGAGACGCAGTCCTAGAAGGTAGGCATTAGCAGTAGCCTTTGTAAGAAGGGGTTTTAGTATAAGACTTACACTGAGCTAGATGCTAGCAGCACGCTTAAGGTAAGCGCTAGGGATGCTGCTTATAATAAAGAAGCTACCAAAACCGCTAGTAGGCATAGTAAAGAAGAGGGCTTAGTTAGATATGCGTGCAAAGGCAAGAAGTAGAGTCTAATAGAGGCAAGAAGTCTAATAAAGGCAAGAAGTAGTTAGAAGATAGTAGAGTAGAGATAGAGAATCGAAGAGGTTAGGAAGTAGAATAGCGTCTTTATATACTACCTTAACAGCCTGCTTTCTTACCTAGGCTGTGCGCTGCTTCTGCTTCCTCTTACACCTTATTACGCTCTATAGGTTCTTTTATTAGTAGCCTAGAGCTCTACGCAAGCTTTATATATTGCCTACTTAGCCTAGCCTAGATTAACAGTTTGCGCAAAGCAGTAAGGCTGCAAAGAAGTGTTTAGCTATCTTTTACTATACTATAGCAAACATTAGGCAGTACTAGTAAAGGCGCAGCAGGCATAATATTAACCTTTTACTTACTTATGTATAGCTTGCATCTCCCCTACTTCTTCTTACAAGCATAGCAACTACAACTTAACTATTATATCCTCTTTTTTGTTCTTACACTTACGCACTTATACATACACACTTAACCTACTATAAGTTTTTACCTATTTAAGCTATAAGCTTTCTAGCGCCTACTAACACAGCAGCAAGAGATAATTACTATAGTCTTCTTTTGCACCTCTAATAAGCTCTACTTAGCCTTTATACCTATAGTTAGCTACTATAATGCGTTAAATATAGTGCTCTAACCTAATAGTATACTTACGCTTAAGCTAGCTGCGCTAAAGCCTAGTAAGAGTATGCTTAAGCTTAGCACAGCAAGCAGCTACCTGCTTACCTAAGCTAAGTTAGCTGTTAGCGCTAGCGTCTGCGTTGGCGTTAACACTATTTAAGAGCTACTTAGCATTAACTTTCCCTATACGCTTAGCTAAAGTAGCCTTACTATCTACTCTTAAGGCACTATAACTATGCAGGTCTACAGGCTATACGCTAACATTACTAATACAAACCTAGGCACCTACGTTAACACGCTTCCTAGAACACTACAGACCTACAACTACATCTTTACTATCTATGTCTTCTTAACTATCTTAGCTAACTAGTGCTTGCAGACCCTGTGTAATATACACTGCCTTCTTACTCTAAATAGCTATATTGTTATAGACATGTCTGCGCGCTTTGCTAAAGCCTTGCCTAAGAATGCAGAGGCTGCTGTCCTAGTGCAATTCTGCACCTCCTACTACACTAAGGCTCCTAGTAGCTTAATTAGGCTAACACTCTACTTAGAGGTTGTCTCTACTACTTCTTAAGGCAATGTATTAAGCAAAGTGCTCTTTATAACAAACTAGCTTAGCCCTAATTAATTCTAGGTGATTGCGAGGGAGCAGGCCACTTATGCCACTAAATAAGTAAACTTCTTTATCACCGCCTCTTATAACATTAGTAAGGGCAATAGGCACAGTCTTCCTCTTAGCTTCTACTCTCCTTCTTAGAGCTAGCTTAACAGCATGCCTACAATGTAGATTGTTCCTATGCTAAACAAGCGTGTGCGCTCCGCTAGCAACACCTACAGCTACACTAGACGCTGCTAGGATATAATAATACAGCGCAACACCTCTAACACAGGTAGCGTCTTGTTAACTAAGCTTAACTTTAACCTAGTTAAGCTTCTTTAGCGCATTACAACCAACGAGTAGGCAAGAGTTAAAGCAACTTAGATTCTAGGTACGCTATAGGCTATAGAGTTTATACAGTTAGGTGTAATAGTTGCTATGCAGCTTACGTAATGTAATAGAGAAAGATAGATAGGCGTTTAAGGATATTTACGTAAACAAATAGCTTAACTAATAGCATTAGCATTAATTGTAGAGATGCTAGGGAAGAGGTTAATAAGATAACTATTAGGTTTTTAGCATCTTTTTTTGCTAGCTTCTAAGCATTAACTGTAGCTTCAGAGCATATAACACTTAATAATAGCTTATAAATAGCAGTTGTATATGCAAAGTAAGCAATTAAATTGTTGAATTATAAAATTCTTAACTTGTTTAATTATTACATTGTCTAATTGTTACATTGTCTAATTGTCACATTGTCTAATTGTTACATTGTCGCATTGTTAAATTGTAAGCAACAAATACAATAACAAGTAGCTATCTATCTAAATTAGTTCTAGTTAAACTTAAACCAACTTCTACTACTTGAATCTTTGTTTAGCAGCTATAGAAGCTAGCTAGATAGAGTTGCCTTAAGCTACTACACGCTTTGTCCTATGCATTTGCTTAAAGTGCAATTATAATAACTTAGAGGACCTTAAACCTACACTTTAGTTGCAAGCGTAAAGTGTTTATAGACTATAAGTTGTATTATTCCATTTATAGTTAATAACCTAAACCCTTAATTGCTACTAATGTATTTAGTTGCATTAAAGTTAGGGTTGTAGAAGAATATTGTCTAGCTATTAATAGTTGCTATTGCAACTATGTGCTATTAATTGCTACCTGCTACAGCTACGTAGGCAGCTGTAATGCTTAAGTAGACAAGACTAAGAGTTAAAGTAGACTTCTTCTAGATTTTTGTTACTGCTAAAATACTTGCACTAGCTTTGTACCCTACTACCTTATCTGCATCTGTCCTAGCATCTAAGAGGCATTTCTTCTTGTATTTTACGTTTTAGTAGGTTGCAATAGCTAGACAGACCTTAACGCTATTAATGCTTAATGTTGTTGTTAATAGCAGCTTACGCAGCTACTACTATAACTTAATATAACTTGTGTAGTCTATGCTAAGAGTCTAATTAGTAAGAGGTTTATTGTAGGCTGCTGTATAAGCCTATTTTGCAGGTAGCACAGAAGCTGTTGTTTTTAACAAAAGAGCTAGATTAGTAGATGCGTCGCCTATTGCAGCATACAGGTGTAGAAGAAGACTGCTACTTTGTCTAGATTAGCATCTGTACCTTAAAGGTAACTCTCTTCTAGTACATACAATAGGACGTTTAGTAAGGAAGTTTATAAGAGTAACAGAGTAATACCTAGGGTATTGTAATATAGTACTTGAAGTTAGCTCTATTAAGTAAACAGCAGTAAGATGTAAAGTACGCTGCCACTTAAACTAAGAGCTATTTGCTACTTAATGCTAAAGGCAGCTAGTACCTGTAGCTTTAATAGCCCTAATTATTAACAAATAGCATGGCTTAGCGCTTCTTCATAGATATTAGCAAGAAACGCAGCTACCTAACAGAGGCGTAAATGTAGAATGCATTCTTATTAATTCTATTAATTTAAAAGTGTTCTAATGGTTGCACAGGGCTGTAAAGAGAAGAGTAGAAAGAGTAAGAGAGTAGCTTTCTAACTATATTGTTAGTTTAACGCAATCTTGACTTATGCTTAAGATAATTAGCTAATAGAACTAGTCTTAGTAAAGGTGACAGTAAGTTTAAGGGACTTGCGCTGCGTAGCAGTAACATTGCAGCCCTACATAGGTAATTACGCTACTAAAAATTAAGTAAGAGTGCCTTTACTCTATAGCCCTTCCTCTGCGTTGCTCTGCTTCTTAACTACTACCTGCTTTCTTTAACATTAACTACGCCTTCTCTTAATATAACTAACAACACTATCCGCTTCTACTTCTACGCTTTCTAGGACAAGGCTAGCTAAAGGCACTATTAGAAGATCTTTGTTAAAGCTAACGCTCTACTAAGCTATAACTCTAATCTAGATGCAACGCCACCGCTAGTAACTACTAACATTATCTTAATACTAAACTGCCTAGTAAGACTTCCTTTAGTGTAGCTCCTATTACTCTTTGCTTCTTTGTGCTAACTATGTGTGTGCGCAGTTTTGCTAGGCATTTAACTAACTTCTTATAGTCTGCAATAAAGGCAAAAGTAACAACATTATTTAAGATGTAGCTAGAAAAAGCTACAACATTACGCTAATTCAACCTGCGCTTCTTAAGGACAGGCTTGTTGACCTTAAGGTTTTCTTTGCGTATATTAAGTAAGATAGAGCTTATAACTGCTACACAGCAGCTTTACTAACTCCACTGCAGATCTACTGTTTTGCTGCCTAACTAAGAGTGCAGAGAAATACATCTATTAGTGTTAAAACAGCGTGTTGCCTTGCAAGTGTTCTATAGTATTAAGTACAACAACTACCTTAGGTACGCCTTAAACATAGGTTGCTAGGACCTACCTACAGGGTTTAATGAGTTGTCTATAGCAGAGTAGTAGAGTAAGGTAGCATTAACTGCTAGCTACGTGTATACAAGAAAGGAATAGAAACTATAGAAACTCTACGCTTCTCTCTAAGACAGTTCAACAATGTAACAATGTGACAATATAGCGATTTAAGGATTTAACAATAGGGCAATAGAGGATAGATAATAAACAATTTATTAATTTAAGGATTCGAAATCTAACAATAGGGCGATGGAGGATAGAGGATGTATCAATTCAAGGATTTAAAATCCAACAATAGGGCCATAGAGGATAGACAATTCACAATTTAAGGATTTAAAAATCCAACAATTAGGCGATAGAGGATGGATAATGGACAATTTATCAATTTAAGGATTCAATATCTAACAATAGGGCGATAAAGGATGGACAATTCACAATTTAAGGATTTGAAAATCCAACAATTAGGCGATAGAGGATAGAGGATTTATTAATTCAAGGATTTAAAAATCCAACGATAGGGCGATGGAGGATAGAGGATTCAACAATTTAAGGATTTAAAATCTAACAATAGGGCGATAGCGGATACACAATTCACAATTCAAGGATTTGAAAATCCAACAATTAGGCGATAGAGGATAGATAATAGACAATTTATTAATTTAAGGATTCGAAATCCAACAATAGGGCGATATGGGATAGACAATTCACAATTCAAGGATTTAAAAATCTAACAATCAGGCAATAGAGGATAGAGGATTCATCAATTCAAGGATTCAAAAATCTAACAATAGGGCGATGGAGGATAGAGGATTCAACAATTCAAGGATTTAAAATCTAACAATGGGGCGATAGAGGATAGACAATTCACAATTCAAGGATTTGAAAATCCAACAATCAGGCGATGGAGGATAGAGAATTCATCAATTCAAGGATTCAAAAATCTAACAATTGGGCGATGGAGGATAGAGGATTCAACAATTCAAGGATTTAAAATCTAGCAATAGGGCAATAGAGGATAGACAATTCACAAGTTAAGGATTTAAAAATCCAACAATTAGGCGATGGATAATAGAGGAGGATTTATTAATTTAAGGATTTAAAAATTTAGCGATAGTGCAATAGAGGATAGAGGATAGATAACAGAGGATTTATTAATTTAATAATTTGCTAGACACTGCAAACAAGGTTTCTGCTATACTTATAAAGCTAGTGCAAGTAGACCTATGTGTTTAGTAGCAACGTGCATGTATATGTAAGTTATATATCTAACTTACTACACTACACAACTGCAGGTTAGGCAACAATAGGCGCATGCTACCTACTTAACTAGAGTTATTGCTATTGTGTAATACACTACACTATACTGCTACTAACACTGCCTTAGGTAGATAACTATAAGGTAGAGTATAAAGGGCTTAGAGCTCTACTACGCGCTGTTGTTAAGAGCCTTATAGTCTATGTAACTCTAATGCTTATTAAGCATTAATTTGCAACTCCTAGGTATTATTGTTAATAACCTGTAAGGCCTCTAGAGTGGCAATGTGCATCTTCTATTAAAAAAACACTATCTTGCCTTTACCTACTTTACTACCCTCTATAACTTTATTGTACCTGCTAGCATTAAGTAATTTAACCTTAGCCTTCTTTTTCTTGCCTTCCTCCTTACTCTTACTTGCACATTTACGGCCTATAGTCCTCTTTATAGGCAGCCTCCTCCTCCTCCTCTTAGGCAACAGTATTAGTAGGAGATAGGCAGCTAATACTATTATTCTTAACAATCTCCTTAACGCGCTTTGCAGCAGGGACAAATTTGTCCTTGCTATTATTATTAGCAGCATTAGACTCTTTATACAACTTAAGAGTCTTTAATAAACAAGCTTACTTATAGCTAACTAGATAAAAAGGCTAGCATCTTATTAAAAGCTGCGTTGTTAGAGGTCACGTTAGCGCTAGACCTAGAGGTAGGCAACAATAACTCTTCTTAGCCTAGTAGTAGGCAATAATAACTCTTCTTAGCTTAGCGCAACCTGCGTCCTGCGCTACAGCACTACCCTCTAACAGCGTAATAACTACAACTTAGATTATAGCTCTATAAGTTGCAATTAACTTGCAGGGCCCTACCTAGCTAGTGTAAAATTATCTAGAGTAGTTGCTAGCTATATAGCGCTAGACCTAAAAGTAGGCAATAATAACTCTTTTTAGCCTAGTAGTAGGTAATAATAACTCTTTTCAGCCTAGCGCAACCTGTGTCCTGCGCTATAGCACTACCCTCTAATAGCATAATAACTATAACTTAGATTATAGCTTTGCAAGTTGTAATTAACTTACAGAGCTCTACCTAGCTAGTGTAAGATTAGCTAGAGTAGTTACTAGCTGTGTAGCGCTAAACCTAAAAGTAGACAATAATAACTCTTCTTAGCTTAGTAGTAGGCAACAGTAACTCTTTTTAGCTTAGCGTAACCTGCGTCCTATGCTGTAGCACTACCCCCTAACAGCATAATAACTACAACTTAGATTATAGCTCTGTAAGTTGTAATTAACTTACAAAGCCCTGCCTAGCTAGTATAAGATTAGCTAGAGTAGTTACTAGCTGTATAGCACTAAACCTAGAGTTAGGTAATAATAACTTTTTTTAGTTTAGTGCAACCTGCGTTCTATGCTACAGTACTACTCTCTAATAGTGTAACAACTACAACTTAGATTATAGTTTAGCAAGTTGCAATTAACTTGTAGGGCCCTGTTTATCTAGTGCAAGGTTAGCTAGAGTAGTTACTAGCTATATAGCACTAGACCTAGAGGTAGGCAATAATAACTCTATAAGTACTTAACCTAGATTTATTAGTTATAAGACTAATCTTTTTAGCAGAACCTGTGCACTGTTTAAGCTATAATTACACTGCATTGCCTATTTTAGATAAGCAGGATACAGTTGCCTAAAAAACTCCTAAGCTAAAGAAAACACTGTTAAAGCCTACCTCTAAGCTAAAAAGTACCCTAAATACTAGATTAAATAAGAAGTCAAAGGCCTCTATTCCTAGATTAAACACTCCTAAAGCAGTTTAGGTTCTATAAGTAATCCCCTGTGCTTAGTATGTACTAAGGAGACTTTAGAGTGTAATAGCTGTTTGTTATAATTAAAGGACAGCATCTAAAAGATGTGTTAAGTGTAGTACCTACACTTATGTTTAGATGTAAGATTAGTTTTAGATACACCTAATTAGAGTTGATCTAACTAGAGTAGGGACGCAGGAACAACTAGACTCTAGTCTAAGTACAGTACTCTTTCTAGTGCTAATTAGGTATGTAATCTATTCTTAGCTTAATCTTTTAGGATTAAGTGTTAAC
>SATY01000825.1:0-17141 GCA_004335155.1 Ascochyta viciae
ACCTCTAAGGGAATTTGCTAGTAAAATACAAGATAGATTTGATAGAGAACAACCTCTAGGGTAGAGGTTGCAGAGTTTTTATAACCCTGTTTTAGACACTTTAGCTCTGTGGCGGGGCTCTGGTCCATACTAAGAGTGCGAGCTAGAGTACTGCCAAGGCGGTGTACGCTGAGGAGCTAGCACCTAGGCCTAGCCTGTTACAATATATAACAAGCGTTAATAGAGTACTTATTAATTTTAAGGCGTAATAAGTTAAAATAGAGCTTATACTTTGTGTATAAGTTAGCGTTGTAGCAATTAGCGTCTATACCTGTTAAGTATTTAGAGATAAGATAGATTAAATGCTTGTTAATAAAGCGAGTAACCTAGCTATCGCTGACAGGATTTTAAGTAATTAGTGAGGCAAAATTTTGTATTATCTCTTGCGTAGGAGGGATCTATTAGGCTGTTAACTCCTTAATATACTTAATAAGCTCTAACTCCTGTTGTAGGTTGAGCTGTTGTTAGTTAATATTCTTAGTTGCTGCTAACACTGTAATCTCCTAATATCTCTGCGTAAACGTTGACTAAACAACCTTATGTTTTTTAGCAATTTAGGTATAGTGGATCTTTTCTCCTAGCTTCAAGGCAGCTGCCTCTTTAAGGGCAGATTCTAGCGTCATTGTGGCGTTGAGTTATGGGGTTGTGAAGTTTGACGCGTTTTGGGGTTTTCGCGCATCACGCGAATCCGCGCATCACGCGCACGGACACGGTATCGATAAACATCTCACCTCACTTCCCCCTCTTCATCGCGACTCTCATGTGCCTACTTCCATTCAGCTTCTTTCTATCACACTGCAATCGCCATGTTTAGGCTTTTTTTCACTTCCGTAGTGGTTGCGGCTGTCAATGCCAAATGTTATGAGCCCACTTTCGCACATCCATTGCCTGAGTACGATGCGAGTGACGCGCTCCTCAAACATGCGTTTGCCGAGCTCAACACAGCTATCACCTCCGCTGTTGCTGCACCCGAGTTTGCAGCATCGTCCATTTCTATAGAGATTACGTCTTCAGCCGAGACACTGTGGTCGAAACACCACACAGCTCGCGAACGAAACGCCTCGCGTCCCGACATACCGGAAGTCAACGGCGACGCTTTGTACCGAATCGCAAGCATCACCAAAACATTCACCGTGCTTGGGATCTTACATCAAGAGAAGGCTGGTAATCTGAGTCTGGATGACCCAATCGACAAGTACATAGTAGAGCTGAAGGAAGATCACAAGGGCACTTTGCCATGGAAGGACATCACATTGCGAAGTTTGGCTAGCCAGCTGAGTGGCATACCTCGCGAATGTGCGATACCTGGTTTACCCTGGCACGGCTGTCACACGCCCAAAGGTACGGAAGTTGACTTTCGATAGGGGCTCAGGGAGACATGATCAATTTCGACAAGTGGGGCATCGAAGACCCAGTCAACTGGGGCTTACCACCGATATCACGGGATGGTCTCAGTACTTGTGGCGAATACTCACCAGACTACAAGAAGATATGTGCTGAGGGTGGTGAGATCCATACGTTGCGCACAAAACTTTGCGAACGTGGCTAACCTATCCTGCTGTAGACCTCCTTGATTCTCTGAAGTCAAAGATCCCGATATTCGCACCAAACCAGCAATCAACTTATTCCAATGTCGCTTTTGAGCTACTGGGAATGGTTATCGAGCGAGTTACCGGCCAAAGTTATCAATCCTACATCGAGCAAGCTGTTTTCCAGCCTCTCAACATGAGCAAGAGCACGCTGTCTTTGCCGCCCGATGCCGCCGGAGTCATTCCGTTGGGACCGCAGTATTGGGATATTGACGAAGGTATACAGAGTCCTACAGGTGGCATCTACAGTTCCTCCACAGATCTATCAAAATACCTTCGGTACGTGCTGACACACTTCAACGGCCTCACACACGCTTTGAATTGGCTCAATCCAGCATCCCCAGCCCGTGGGATAAACTCGTTCTACGGGATACCTTGGGAGATTTTCCATACAGATCGTGCACTGCAGGATTCACGTCGCACTGTGCGTTTCATCACCAAAGGAGGTGGATTACCCGGATATACCTCCGTTATTATCATGGCGCCCGAATACGACCTAGGTATTACTATCCTCGTTGCGGGGAATAGCGAGCTGCTTGAAAAGCTGCGAGGATTTGTTACCGAATTCGTTCGCCCTGCAGAGCAACTTGCAATCCGACAGCTCAACCAAAGCTATGCGGGCACTTATGTCAGTTCTGACTCGAGCCTAAATTCATCCGTTACACTCGTCGCCGACCAACGCGGTTTGGTTGTGACCGAGTTCATCTCGAACTCCTCTGATCTCCTGCACACCGGTGTGGTGAAAAATTGGATTCCAAAGCATGGTTTTGCGCAAGTCGTGCCGACGCTGTTGTATCGCAACGCAAAGAAGCAGCAAGGCGAAGAGTGGCGTTTACAGCCAGCCGAGGATCGTGATCACCAAGAAGGCCAAGTTTGGGATGACTTCTGCATCACAGATATTGAGGGCCCGTTGTATGCGGGCGTTCCGATCAACAACCTTGTGTTCTGGAATAAGAGCGAGAAGGAGGCATACAACACTCTTGAGCTCAGCGCGTTCCGTGCAAATCTGACAAGAGTGCCTGAGAAGAAGGCTTTAGATGATGAAAACACGGAGTTGTAGCGCTCTTCTTGGGTATGTCTCCAGATCTGAGACGCGCGAGCATGGTGCACAGTCAAGCCGAGTCGAGAGGCACAGTCTAGCCTGAGTGGGAAATAGGCTACAATGCTGTAGTCACAGGAGCAATTCCGTATACTTGAGCAAAATTAGCTACTTTTGCTACGTCTATGCCACCAATCTTGTTTGTTCTGACAGCAGTGACAAAGGCACAGCAGCCGCCATGGTAAGTTCTGGCGTAGCCTCTGTAGCAGTAGCATCGGGCTTATCTATGCCTGCTGTGAGAAAGACTTGTACCTGTTGAGCGTTCGTAGAGCTCATGTTATAGGTCTTAGTATTTGTCTGATTCCCACGAATTTAGTCAGATTCCCTCAAAACACTCAATAATCACCTTCAGAGCGATGTTTTCGCTTCAAAGTTTACAAACCAAAAAAGATATTTGCAGATCGTGTTTTTTTACACTAGCCAGTTTTAAACACAAAAGTTTTTATTCAGTTGCTATATAACAGGGTTTCACCACTTGCGTTAAAACATAGTTCAGCGCAATGGTGAATTCAAAAGAGTATATTTTGTTAGGGTTTTGTTGCATAGCAATATCAGTGCTCTTACCCAACTTCATAAGTACCACTCGTTATCAGATCGTAAGGCCTGAGTTATGTAGAAACGAGGCCAATCCTTTCTTAAAGCCTAGGAGCGCTTAGCTAAGGTTTCACAGAGCATTTGCGAGCATTGTCTTGTGTAGTGTGTCCATACACGTAGGCTCTCGACCTAGGAAACTTTATACCAGAAGTCTCAAAATCAAAATTCCGCCAATTTCCTTATTAGGAATCATGGCTAAACGAGTAAACCTTCAAGTTTTTAGTTGATTGCTGAGCTGGAGTTTTTCTATTTGCTGGAAAGTAATTGTAAAGAAGCGGGTTACTAATATTAAAAGCGTAATGTAATAGTCATTGGTTGATACTGCTCATCAAGCTCTTAAGCGCTACATTGTACTGTGCTTCGGAGTACCAATCTTACTAAAGTAGAATCGCCCTTAACCTAGCAGCACTTATTCTAGGCATAGCATCAGTATGGCAATTCTAATTCATCATTCAAGGAAAGACCTTACGAAACGGCAGCCTCCCTCACGGCAAACACGAGGAGCACAGCAAGCTCGCTTGAGTACAGAGTCCCAGACGACGTTCTCAGGGGGGTCTGCAGCAGCGGGAGAAGCAGCCACGGATGCGACCAGCATGGCGAAAGCAGAGAAAATGATAGCGTCGACCTTCATGTTTTAGTTGGATGATATTTTTATCGAGCGGTATGTAGTGGTAATGATGGCGTAGGTTGTTGTGAGAAGTGGCAGTGCTCAAGTGAGCGATGTTATATACTTCGGGATCTTCACGCATCCAATCTGAGACGGGATTAACGTTTTGTCTTGGTTTCTTGGCTGAATGGACTTGCTGAGTGCCCAGATGCTGGTTATGACAGGCATTAGTTTGATTTATCCAATTAAAGACGGCTTTGGCCTCTAAATCTTCCGATTGTAGACCAAGTTCGTCGCGGCTTATCGACTACTTGGGCCAGCAACCAGCCGCTGCATGGCAGGACACATGTGTATCATGACATGTCGTCTGATGTCCACGTCCTATAGAATGCGCTACTCCGATTTGAGAAAGGAATAGTCGAAGCAATCTCTCTACCGAAGGCTTGGCTCCGAACTCATTAGGAAGGTACATAAAGTTGGGCGGTCAAGTTCGAACGCACTGGTCTTCGTACTGAGGCTTTTAAGTGCGGGGGAGAAGCGACGTATGCCGCTGCTAGCCTACATGATGAGCGTTAGGTGTGGTTCACAGACCGAAAGAAGTGGAGCGGATGTCCTGCAGACTAGGTTTAGATCAAAGAAGGGTAGTTGCTCTTGACGTCAGATCAGACGTTTTCGCGGCAGACAGCTCAACAAGCCTCGCGTCACACTTCTCTTCACTTGGACTGTCAACCCACCATTTGTATCAAGTAGCTGGTGGGGAGCCAGGGACACATGATGTGAAAATTACAGACCTGTTCAGAATCAGATACGAGCGAAGGGTCGACCTAAACCTGCAATCTCGTCCCGTTAAAAGCGATCACCCGCAAGCCGCTGCTGTCTTGAAGAATTCAACAAAATTGTGCCCTACTTTGCTTTCCGTCCTGCTGGAAAAGGCAAATGGTACATGCAGGGCTGCGGCACAGTTCGAATTAGCGTGCATATTAGGCCCCCTAGTCACGAACTGCTGTTGGCAGAGCTTTGCACCCTGGATATCTACCGTCTACTCTGCCCTTTCGTTACTCTGTACTCCTCCGTATTTAATCTAGAGTGTGTACCTCATTTTCTGTCGTACCTATCTCTGTCAAGAAGGCAGAGGGACTTACAGTCTCTAAATATACAGCCTGGATTTCAATATTAGACAGGAGGTATTTTTGCGAGATGTATCATCGACCACTCGTGTCTCGAGTGTCCAGACCATGTCCAAATGGCGAAACTTGCGGTTTGCGAGCGCTGAGGCCCTGAAATGCTTCTCAAGGTCTTCGTGATAACACTCATGTACCGTGCTAACTTGAGTGATCCTTTCAGACCACGAACCCTTTCATGGTCACTTCCAAGTGAAAACGCAAAACAACGGTTTGCTTGCTTTTGTTGGTTTGTGCGCACGCAGCCGTCATGTCACTTTCTTGAGCTCGGCCACTGTCCTCTCAAACAACAATCTTAATAACAAGCGGGAGATTTGGCACTTTCTGCTCCCTATATTGGCGATCGAATCCTCTTATGGCCATCATCGCCAATACTCAAGTCGTTCTTTTCCACGTACCTGCTGACTTTGCGTGCAAAGGACGAGATTCTCCCAAAACTCTGGGAAAGTCGTTGCTCAACAATTGAGCTATCAATCAGTCCCTACCAAGTCCCAGCTGCCATTGCCTTCCTGCAGATACCGCTGACTTGGAGCGCGCATCTAATCCCATATCCTTCTACATCATCACATTCATGCAAAAGCCATCTGCTACAAACAAAAGGGGTATATACGCACAAACCACACGAAAAACAGACACCCACTTCGAGTCATTACACACCCACACTGCTACTCCACCAACACCCTCGCCCCCAATGTCTCCTCCATACGCGCCAGCAACTCGGGTATACGAAACGGCTTAGAAATAACATTGTCCATACCGGCCTTCATCGCGGTCTCGACCTGTTCCGAGCGCACATTCGCAGTGACGGCGATGACGGGTACATGCCCTCGAATGACACCCTGCTGCTCTAGGTCGCGGATGCGGCGGACGCAGGTTAGGCCGTCCATTATCTGGGGCGTGGTTAGGGACCAATGCGAACGAGGTATGTAGAATTAGGGGGGGACTAACGGGCATTTCCCAGTCCATTAGCACGAGGGAGAGCTTTTTGGCGGTCGGGACGTCGGAGATGCACCAGGTTGTTGTGTGTAGGTGATTGAGCGCTTCGCCGCCATGGTTCGCGACGCTAACTTCGATCCCCAGCTTGCGTAGCTGCTTTGTTAGTACGCGTTGGTTGACGAGGTTGTCTTCGACGACAAGGACGTGGAGGTTCGTGGTGGGGATCGGATTTTTGATTGGCTGAACTGGCGACTGGTTCGTGTCTTCGCATGGTTTACTGGAAAGCAGGGGTGCCCGTTCTCGTATGCTGAGATCAGTTGTGGTGGATTCGCTTTCACTTTTCAGCGACGAAGTAGTGTTGCGGCTCTTGACATAAAATGCAAATGTGCTGCCGACACCAGCTTCTGAAGCAAATCCAATCGCACCGCCGTGCATCTCGGTAAGTCGTCTGGAGATGAAAAGACCAAGGCCAGAGCCACCTTGTTCAAGTTGTAAGTCTCGGGATGCCAGGAAGTATGAGAGTGGAGAAAGCGAGATCCTTACCATAGTCGATATGTGTGCGTGCGGACGCTTGCGAGAATCGTGCGAACAACAGATCGCGCTCGGGGCCACTCAAACCTCGGCCAGAATCTTGCACCGCGAAGATAATATACACCTGCTGAGATTAGAAACACGACGCTATGTACAGCGCGCCTTCACTTACAATCCCGCCTTTGTCCCAGTCTGCCTGCAGACTCTGGGTTGCCAGTGCTTCTGATGTGCGGACGAACTTCACATGGTCTTGGGTGTATTCGAGCGGCTCTTCAAACGCGATACCAAGACTGATGGTGATTTGCCGTATTTTCTCGAGATGTGTAAACTTGATTGCGTTCGTTAAGAGATTGATTAGTATCTGCAAAACTCGATTTGGATCCAGTGATACCTCCTTGATGTTGCATTCTTTGCAGGAATCCTCAAGGCGGAAGTTCAGCTCGATGCCAGCTGCTTGAGCCTCGCCTTCGAACATCTTGACGGCGTTTCTTGCAATAGATTCCAACTGTACGTCCACTGGAGTCATGGTAAAGAGCCCAGAATCTATCTTGGACATAGTGAGCACGTCTGCGGCATTTCAACATTAGTTATAGCAGGGCTTATGGTTTTACGTTGACCTACCGTCTACGATAGTTTTCATGTGCTTGGAGCATTGCACGATAGTCTCGGCCGAGTCAATAGCAGCATCTAGTATACTTTGAACTGTATGCTGAGAGTCTGGGGAGCCCTCGAATGCTTTGTGAGTGGATATGATGCTCTTGGTAGGGTTAGCACAAAGGCTCATCTTCAATCAAGTGACGTTACCTACATCGGCACACTGTACAATAGCTGAGAAAGGGTTGCGCATTTCATGGCTGTATTTCGAGTTAGTGTTCTTGAAAGAACTCGTAGTGTTGGGTAACGCACGAAGTAGTGTCGATGAAAGTTTCCAATTGGCTAAGAACAGGTCAGAGTCATCAACTCTTCGCACAAGCACACAATCATACCGTTTTGATTCTTGGGCATTAAGAGCATGGGCAGCTTGGATCTGCTCACCCCACTTCTGTTGACTGATGCAATTGTAAGCATAAAGCAAACACGTTGGTGTGTACACATACCTGATATCGGTGAAACACCCAATCATCGCCTCGACCTCACCATCACTCTTCATATCAGGAAAAATCGAGCACAACACCCACATTTGCTGTTCCTGTGGCTCAGAATCGCCGATACATTGCATCGAGGTACGCTTGAGACGCAATTCAAACGATCTGGCAAGCTGATATCAGCAGTCTTCCGTGCCAGACGACCGTCTGTGACTTACTGATGCTCTTTTGTGTCGATGAGCGCCTGAAATTTCTCTTGTCCAAAAGCAATATGCTTTTCGTCGATGAGTGCTTCCCAGGCTGGTTCAAGTTGAATACTTCGGTCACCCGCACCGAGGATGCTGTACCAAGCTTCGTTTCGGTACGAGTAGATCCCATCCAAGCTCAGTATGAAGATTCCTATGTCGGCGCCCTCGGCAAACCGTTGGAACTTGAACATGCTTCTCTCAACCTCTATCTGGGTGTTCAGAAGCTGTCGTTTTAGGTCGATCCTCATAGTTTCAGCAGTAGCGATAGCTACCTCTCTACGCCTGATGTCTTCATCATGGACAAGAATTGAAGCCAACGGAGTAGAGAGCAAACGACCAGCCGTGGATAGGAACTGGCGGTAGTCATCGTCATACGGCCGGCGAGGGTTCAAACCAACCACCATGAATCCAAGTACATTGTCTTTCGAGGAGATCGGATTGAGAGTGCACACGACGGCTGCTCGACAAGGATCTCCAAAACCCCGCCATGGGATGTCCTGGAATAATGAAGCAATCGCCAGGTCTCCATCGAATGATACCGTGATCGGCTGTTGTGCGGTCGTAGCCTGTCGCAGGTATGGCGTAAAGCCTTGATCCTTGCTGAGATCGAGATAAGCAGGGCCTGCGAGTTTATCTTCTGGTAGGCCGACGGAGCCTCGAAGCTTACATTGCCTATGTTCACGAGACATAGGTGTAGCGCTAGTTATAGATTCGCTCGGATCATACTCAACAGAATATAGTAAAAGGAACAGGACGTCCTTGTCGTTGCGCGAGAACACCTCCGTTACTGTATTCCAGTACGAATCGATGTCCCGGGCGTGTGAAAGTTCTTCGCTGAGATGTAGAAGTGTCTGAGATTGCCTCTCTGAAACCACGCCTCTAGTCTGTACTCGGGTCAGCAATTGTCTTTACGAGCGCGTCCAGAACGATTATATTTGCAGGAAAGAAGCATTGGCCGGGCAACGAAATCATAGATTCGGAAGGTAAGTCGGACTAACCCAGCGTCCACGAGACTTACACTTTCTGAGGCAGATACATAATGCCCCACCGTGGCCCCGCTCGAATCGAGCATTGGCATGAACTTCACAGTGAAGTATGTCTCCTCTAAGAAGCCGTTGCGAGATATATTAACGAGTGTATCTGTTTGCTCCACAACTTCTCCGTCCCGGTTCTGGGCAATGATGGGCGCAAGAAAGTCGGACCAAACTGTAGCCAGGGCTACCTGAGCACTGATACCCATGCAGGGATGCAGGTTCCCAAGACAATCAATGTAAGCTTCGTTGTATATCATAGTCAGATCTGGGCCGTAAAGAACGACCGCTGGCCGTGAATCTTGCATGATGATATTAGAAATGCTGCGAAGCTGGTGAGGCCAATTGCTCGTAGGTCCCAGCGGAGTCTGGGACCAGTCGATGCTTCGCGCCCACGCTACGTGTGACGACATCCTCGCTGGGGGAAGTTCATCGGTCCAATCGAACGTCGCGATACTTGAACCCGAAAGAGTTCTGGTAAGGGTGGCATGCTCTAATTGCGCGTCTCCTTCATGTGCTGAAGTGGTGGTTGGCGCTCCGAACACGACTATCCAATGGCTTGCAAGCACCAACTTCGTCCATGTGTAGCCGAGAAATACACATGACTTGGTGGTTTTGACATCTGTAGCGATCCAAGCGCGAAATTCCGAGCGGATTTGTGAATGCTTCTCGGCGGTGATGATGGCGCTGTCGTCCTTGATGCCGACTAAGAGATCTCCTTCATTGATGCTAGCGAGAGATAGATTCCAGTAAGCCAGTGAGGTCGCGATATTGCAGTTCTGGTTCAATATCGTCTCGTTTAGAACAAAAGTCGGTCGCGGATCGTGTTCCAACAGCTCTATCATGCCAATGGCATGCAGGTCCTGCCCGCCAAGCTCGCTCCCGGCAGGCGGTGCGACTGATGAGTAGTCCACCAGGGCAACCAGGGCTCACTCCTCACTAGTGGATTCCTCCTCTTACACGCACCGCTTCGAAATAGGTAACTGTGATCGTGACATAGAAATTGAAGTTGTGACTAGAGGGGTTGCAGCACCGCAAAACTGGCTCCATTCTAGCAGCAGTCTAGACCCGGCTATTGCCACCTGCAAGTTTAGGGGGCAACAGATATTAACGCATTTAGACTAGTTGCATGGTCAGTTGGAGACTCAAATATAGAAAAACGATAACTGTAGTCATGTGTAGCAATAATTGAAGTGGCTGCATAGAGTACAATGTAACAGGTAAATAGATCAATCAAGGGTAGGCGTGGCTAGCAGCGTCGAGCTGTTTGCGGGGTGCCCCACATCAACGTGCGGCTATTCGTATCTGGTAAACTCAAGTACACCTACTTCAATTCCCAACGTCTACCAATCACCTTTTCTTGGATTCTTTGAAGAAAGAATACACAGTCTACCAACCAACCTACAACTTCTCCAGCCTCTGCATCTCAACACCCAACTCGCCCAGGAAAATAGATTTATCGATTCTCACTCGGTCTTTCCACGACATTACGTCCCCTGTCTCCGATGCAGTCCTAGCTCTCGACCGAACCCAACGTTTGGTGGTTTCTTGTGCAATGAAGTTTGGATTTACAGATGCATCAAATAGCAGAACAGTGCCTGCTACGATGGTTTGGAGGAGCTCTAGGATTTCTCGCCCGTGGTAGAGAAGCTCGTCTTTCGTCTTGTTGTGCACTACATTGGTGAGTGTGTGCAGTGCGTCTTTTAGTATCGCAGTCTCTTGTCTGAGCACATCTGCGGAGCCATCCAGAACGCGGAATGCCCATGGAGTGAGCACGTTGTTAAGGACAGACCCGCCGCCCAATCGCGTGTCGGTGAGCACGCGCACGACGTCCTCAGCCATGACGCTGACGGTGCCTTCCCATATGGGGTTGACGAGGTTGTCGCGGTAAATTTTTGCGATGTTGAGGAGCCCGCCGTCCTCGTTGTTCTCGCAGTAGCCCACGCCACCGAGACACTCCATGCATTGCCTCAATCCGTCGACAGAGGCTACTGAGACCTGAGCTTTCATCACGGGCAGGAGCAGCCTCAGCAGCGTTGCGGTCTCGGCTTTGTCGGTTGGTATGAGGCCGCTGGCTTTTGTGTTGGCTACCACTGCGTTATGAGACTGCTCGAGTGCGCCCTGGAGGGCTACACCGAAGAATACGAAGTGTGCTGCGGCGTGGTACTTGACTGTTTCATCGGCCATCCAGCGGAGATGCGATGGATTGTCTTGTAGCAGGCCGCCGCGGACTTTGCGAACTTTGCTGTATGCACGGCTAATTGCTAGGCCGCGCGACCAGCTTGCTACACTTCCTGCGGCAGTCGAGAGCCGCGTTATATTCAAGACGGCAGAGATCTCAGCCACGCCTCTGCCCTCTGTGCCGATGAGCCAGGCTCGGGCGCCACGCAGTTCGAGCTCGGCTGTGGGGAGTGATTTGGTGCCGAGTTTGGATTTCAGACGCTGGATGCGTATGCCGTTTAGTTCCGTCTCTGCTGGTGCTTCCAAGTTCACGATGTTAGCAATCGGCGTGCCTTTCCGTCGCATGGGCATGTAAAAGGCACTCAGTCCTTTCTTCGTACGCGCGAGTAGAATAGCCATCTCGGAATCGGTAGCGCTGCTGAACCATTTGAACCCGTCAATCTTCCATGGGCCGAGAGGCATGCCAACTGCATCCTCACTTCTACCGTCCTCTTCGTCTCGAGCCAAATCTTCAGGAGAAATGCGTGTGGCTAATGTTTCGGTGCCAGATACATCAGATCCACCCGTTCTCTCTGTCATCCACTGCCCACTCGTCCACGCGTACTTCGAATCTCTCGATGTCAGCCTTCGATAGGCTTCCTCAAAAACTCTCAATCGGCCGATCTGCTCGCCATCCGGATCTTTGAGATGCTTGGACAACAGTGTAGCAGCACCATCTGTCATGCTCATTGGACAGCCCGTCATAGTTCCGGTCACACTCCATAGATGGTTAAGGCCAAACTCATATATGCGTCGGTTGATGTGGGTTGTTTCTGGGGATTGCGAATATGCGACTGCCACAACGCCTTCAGCATACCCAATCTCTTTGAGGCGCTGCCATCCCGATGTCGTCCAGAGGGGATCGTTGCGGTTTTCCTGACCAAACGTGGTCAAAGCACGGAGAACAGGATGATTAGTTTCTGCATCGGTGGCGTAGCTTAGGACTTGGGGATCTAGCGCTATGCGGGCGATTCGGTGTAGGTGTGAAGTGATTGTGGCGTTTTGGGAAGGAGTGTAAAGGTCTAGTATCCTTGCGAAGACTATATCACCTGTATTTGAGTGGCTGTCTTTGTGTGAGGTTGTTGGGGAAGAATCAGGTGATGTGTACTGTGGTGGCAGCGACGGGAGAGCTTGGAAGAAACCAGTCGTTGAAGAAGATGCGGATAATGACATGTTGAGCTCTGGTTGAGCTTCTAGTGTAGCTTTCAGCATTACGTGTGTCTCAGCGAGTGAGTTGGACAGAGACGTTGATATATGGTAGTGGTCTGATGCAGGTACCCCGACCTTGTTGCCTCGGTCTGACCCCGCAATGCGCTAGCGACTCGAATGGTAAGTGCAACCAGCACCCATGTGCTACACATCTACTCTCTAGACGGCCTTCTACACAAAAGATATTTTCGATAGCACTTCAGCAATGCTGGTTACCAGAGTATCCACCCCAGCGATGCACTGATTGGAGGCAACAACACGAGACGCCCGTACTGATGCGGTGTACGCATCGACCTCTCATTCCAGCTCGTGTTACCAACGGCCATCTAACAGCTCCTATAACAGTGCTTTCACAACACTGTCCTGAACGATCTGGCGCAACCTGAACAAGGCTGCCCAAGTCTTTTCCCTATGTTTTTGTCCAATCGACGTCCCAAGATCATCTGATCTAGAAACAATCTGATGCCTGGAAGCAACAAGCTGCGTGACTAAGAGACAAAATCATCGCTGCAAAGGAGAATTGATCGGTGGCATTGGCCACGGTCTCGCCATCGGTGCAGGCGGGCAGCACGTGTGCAGTGGATTCATGCCTGTCTCGGCGGAAGGACAACAGTTGCCCGGCTGCCGACGTTGACTCTGCGCGTACCCTGGAGGCTGGGGCTGAGGCTGGGGCTGAGTAGGAATCTGTGGGGCAGGCATAGGCGGTAGTGGAGCCGAATGTTGAACGAAGGATGGAAGACTGTCTGCCATTTTCGCATAGTCGGCCCATGTATGCTCTGGCAGATTGGAGAAGGTTTTACCATCGGTGAGGACTAGCACGTAAGCGTTTGCTTGTGATGGCATGAGATGTACAGCCTGGCGAAAGTCAGTTTTCAGGTTCAGCACCAAGAATTTGAAACCCACGGCAATCACAGTGAAGTCTGAAGACTGCTCCAGAAATTGGTTCGTCCCTCTAATCCCATCCCATCCGTCTCCACCCATCACCCCCAGTCCGCTTCTCCCCTCGACCTTCGGCAGCTTGAAGTCCCAACAGCCACCGCCCGACACCGTGCGCAAGAAGTAGGCTCCGTCATTTCCTAGGCTGACGAAACAAGGCGCCTCGTAGCCATCTGCTTTCCATGTAGTTTTCCATGCATCTTGACTTTCCAGACG
Organism: Ascochyta viciae; assembly: GCA_004335155.1. Lineage (NCBI taxonomy): Eukaryota > Fungi > Ascomycota > Dothideomycetes > Pleosporales > Didymellaceae > Ascochyta > Ascochyta viciae. The sequence goes on from SATY01000825.1 coordinate 13,522, forward strand.
GTTGAGCAGTGATTTCTCAAGACCGGGCGGTACATTACTCCACGACGCGGAAGTGCGATCCCAGGCGTAGTACGACTCGTAAGGACCAAGAGAAATGCTAAGGGTAGATAGATCACGTATCACAGCAGGATGAGAAGCGTACAGGTACTCTACGAGAGGGTTGGGCAGGTTGTAGTGCTTGCACAATATCTGGCCATCGTGGTCGCGGTAGCTGACGAAATATGTCTGGTTGCCACCGAAAGTGAGTTCGATGACATCCCGTATCGGTGGTGTTTTGGTGAAGAGTGCTTCGATATCTGGTGGGAGATTATGCCATGCCCAGTGAGTCGGGCTGTTGAAGAAGTAGGCTTCCTTGGATCCAAGCACAAAAGTTGTTGATATTGTCATGGTGGTGTGAGGTTAGAGAAGTAGTAGGTATCGTGAACAGCAGAAGACGGGATATTGACGGTGGATGAAAGCACTCAAGGGCGAAGAAGATAGAAGATGACCGTCAGCAGATGCACGCTTGAGGCTGACGCCCGGCGCCTGAGCCCCTCATTCGACACTCGCTTAACATTGCCGAAGCTGGGGTCGAGCTTGCACATCCCGCTGCAGGTACGTGGGCCTGGCCCACACAGAAGTTTACCACGCATTCGGTTCGTTTTGCTTGATAGAACTTCGTTGAAATACTGACAACAGCTGCCTCCAGAGCAGCCTCTATAAAGTATACGTCCTCGCCATCTCACGCCATCACGAGCTAATGTGCGCAATCCATTCCCAGCTCCCATGTGCATCCTGAAGAAGGGTATCGAATGATGAACGCCGTTGCGCCCGTGTCCCTGTCATGCTCAACCAGTCCTATGCGCCCCTAAGTACTCCATCCCCTCTAGAACTCAGTATGCCGTCGGCGCAGGAGAAGAGGATTCTTACCTTTTACCACGGCTCAGGTTGCCACGGGCCGTGCGACCTGGCAATGCCGGTGGGATTTTGGGATTACCAAAGGCGTCCGTGCCCAGCGCCTCGCGGCAATCAGGACAGTACCACTTGGCGCGGCGCGCGGGCATCTGGGTCATGCCAACGCACTCGAAATGGAACCACTCCTTGTCGCACTGCCAGTCATTAGTACATGCGGGGTGTAGAGACGGGGGAAACTTACGTTGTTGTCGCACGAAATCATCTGTCCGTAGCTGACATCGTCGCAGATGCAGTATCGTTCCTCGTCCGAATCCACGTCGTCTACGTGCCCCAGCTGGTCCTCGGGTTTCTTCCTCTTACCGTGCTTACTGCCTTGTGATCGCTTGACGTTTGTGACTGTCTTCTGGCCGTTCTCGGCTGAGCTCACTTCGCCCTTGGGTGGCGGCTTCTTGCGCAAGCTCACACGGGTGGGCCCAGGCGCGGTGAGTGCAGGTTGACTGAAGATGCTGTGCCGGCGCGTGTCGCGCATCGGCCGACCTGCGTCGTTGGGCTTTGGCTCTTCGCTCTGCGCCTTTGGTGTTGGCACATGGCTGCGAGCAGAGCGGGGACGCAGCGCGACAATAGGTTCAGGCGATGCAGCCCGATCGAGAGCAGGTGCACTGGCGCGTGCTGGTGCTGATGGCTCAGGTGGGGGCGGACTGGAGTTCTTTTGTGCGACTGACTCTCGCCGAGAGCGCGTGGAGACTGCGGGCGTGGTGGGCTGTGTCGGTGCTTGCGCAGGTGTTGGTATGGCGACGATGGGCGACGACCTCCTCGGCTCTGCAGGTGGTGATTGGATGGGCGTGGGCTGTCGACTGGCTTCGTTTGCAGCAAGCTTGCTGGGTCGCGGAGTGCCTGGGCCAGCAGGCGCGAGTGGTACTTGGACCGTGTTGGAGGTTGCTTGTGGTAATGGTTCAGACGTTTGTGGCAGGGGAGAGGGTGCTTCAGGCGTCGACAGGTCCTTGGGAGCGGGAGTATCGGCTGAGGGAGGTGCGGGCGTAGACGGCGCACGATCAGGTGGCGGTGCTGGGGCAATGAGCTGCAAGCGTGGACGCTTTGGCTCCGGCTGCTGTGGCGGGGCGTCGTGCTCTGCTGCATCTGTTTCCCTCGCAGATTCCGCGGGGCTGTCTGCTGCAAGGGACGGAGTCGTGTCGCGCTTCCGCTTGTTGGGCGCGGCGCGGGCACTCGACCTCTTCCGCTGAGCAGAGGCAGGCGGCGTGGAGACGGCGTGGGGCGAGAAGGTGAGCTCCTTGAGGCCGTCGGCGGCGTTTTGGATCGTCTTGGTGGCGTCCTCGAGGGCGCGCACGGCGCGCATGGCCTGCTGTCGGCGCGTGTCGCGGTCGGGGCGTCTGCCATCGGCGGCCTCGACGCTGTCGTCTCGTGCAGGTGCAGGTGCGAGTGTAGGTGCGAGTGTGGGTGCGAGTGTAGGTGCGAGTGTGGGTGCGAGTGTAGGTGCAGGCGCAGGCTCGCCGGGCGCAGTGAGGCCCTCTGCGGCGTGTGCGGTGGCTGTCAAGGCCGGGTCGTCGAGGCCCTGGGCGGTGGCTATCTGCAGCAGCGTCTCGGGCTCCTCGTCGACCATGGCCTCGCCGGCGGCGTCGCAGCGGGCCCTTTCGCGCTCGTAGTCGCGGCGCGTGCGGTGCTTGCGCTCCAGCTCGCGGTTGACCATGGTCAGGCTGGGCGTCCACACGGCGTTCTTCTTCATCTGCTTGCGCAACACGGCCATCTCGTACTCGGTCAGCTTCATCCACGGCGCCCACTTGCTGCCCGGGCGCGCGTCGGGCGGCGGCGGCGACAGCTTGGCGAGCGCATTGCTGGTGGAAATGCCGGCGATGGAGCTGTGGACGTTGGTGCCCGCGACGCCCGGCGCTCGTGGACGGGGCCTGGGCGCGCGGTCCTTGTATGTCTGCGCCTTCCGGGAGCGCACGGCGACGTCGGTCCGGCGGGCGGCGTCCGACTCGTCCGAGTCCGAGTCGCTGTGTGCGGGCGAGCGGGCGCGGGGCAGGGCCATGGCCGAGTTGCGGTGCTTGGGGCGGGCGCCGTCCAGGGTCAGGTGCAGGCGCGGGCGGTCGTAGGTGCGCTTGAGGGCCTGGGGCGAGACGGGCGGCGGCGTGGGGTCGCGCGACGGCGGCTCGGGCTGGGCCTGCAGCTTGCGCTTGATGACCGTGGAGCGCTGGCAGTGGCGCAGCGTCACCTCGTACAGGCGCGCCGCCTCGCTGTACGCGTACTCGCGCTGGCTCATGGCCGTCTGCAGCCGCCGCGCGATTTGCTTGCGCAGGGCCGCCGGCTCCGGGCGCTCGCTCTCGGGCAGCGCGGGCAGCGTGCAGTACAGCGACGTCAGCTCGTGCACCTGCTGCACCGCCTCGGCGTACGTCGCATCGAGCTCGCCGATCAGCGTCAGCGAGCGCACCAGGTCCGACGGGTAGAAGTCGGTGTAGTCGAGGAAGTCGTTGACCGTCGTCTGCGCATCCGGGTTGGGCGCCGGCAGCGGCTTCGTGGGCGCATCGTCATCTTCAGCGTCCGCCATGGTGCATCGCGCCGAGTGTCCGGGGTGAGAGGCGGCCGATGCGCGCGTCAGACACTCCAGCCACGCGTCGATGCTGTCAGAGGGGGGAATCGGGGCGACAGGGAGGAAGCGAGGGCGGCGGTGCTTGGTGGTGGTGGTGGTGAAGGACGTGGTGGTGGTGAAG
>SATY01000826.1:0-17129 GCA_004335155.1 Ascochyta viciae
AAACGCAAAACAGTTCCCTACTACTACAATACAAACTAGCTAGACAAGAAAGAGAACTTAACTACAACACACATTAATACAACGCAAAGGTATTAGAAAGGGAACATTTGTTTTTAACTAAGCTACTAGCAACACAAGAGTTTTAGAGTTTATATTATGTTATGTGCTTTTTAAGCTATGCAAGTTTTACACACACCTAAACTGCCTGCCTAGAAAGTAAATTTCTAGAATCTATTATTAGCAAATATTGCTAGGAGCTAAGAAACAAATAGGGTAAAGGATAATGCTAGTCTAGTATTATGCTAGCTAACTGCTGCCTAAAATAGAGCATAGATAGAATAGGGAGAACGCGTACACAGCCTCTAAGCACTGTCTAGTGCTTAGACAAATACGCTATTTAAGATACATAGGCATATCTATAGGAGAATGTTACAAGCATAAAAGAGGTATAGATAGATTATGCTAAACACAGTAGCTTCCTAGATTAGGTACCTAGATTACCTAGATAGTACACTACTAACTTTAGCTAGTACTTCTAAAGCGTAGTAGAATATAGGGACAACTACAAGGTAGGTTATGTATATTTAGATCTAAACTAGTTTACATAGATGTACCTACTTAAAGACAACCTAGAAGCATATTAAGTGTTATTTAAGGATTAAACGTTCTATTGCTATAAATAATATACACAAAAATAAAACCCTATTAAGGCTAATTTTATAACTAAACTGTTAATAATAGGAATAGACTAAATCTAGTTCCCTTTGCTATAAAAGTTAACTATTATTATCCTATCCTTACTGCATGAAAACTCTACCTAACATAGCTTTGTCTAACACTAACTTCTTGTGCTAACCATAGCACATTATTAGAATTAGCCTAGGGCTATAGAGGAGGTTAGGGAATCTCTAGGTTTCTAAAAACCTAGAGTTTCTCTAACTGCCCTATACTAAATGTGTAGCTCCTTCTATATAGACGCTATACTATAGGAGAGGTTAAGGAAACTCTAGGTTTAGACGCTGTAGCCTGTTACCTCGCAAAATCTACGCTAAGAAGCTTAGACCTATAAGGGTACTATATAGGACCTCCTCCTCCCCCCTTCTTCTTTTAATAGTTTCCTCTACTTTACTCTCTACTAGTCTACCTATAGATAGCAACAACAGTAAGCAGAAGTCTAATTTAACTAAGTCTAACAACTAAAACCTAGAGATTCCTTAACCCCCTCTACACCTTCTGTGCACGCCTTCTAGTGTATACAAATAGTATAGTACTGCATATAAATTTTGCGCCTTATTTGCATATATTTAGCACTATCTTAGTGTTGCTAATATGCACTACTAACACTAGATCCTTTTACTAGGTTGCTTAAGGAACTATGCTACCTAGAGTCCTTTTACTAGCTACCTTCCTTAGATTTATTAATAATTTTTGTCTTTTGTTACATTAGTTGTCCTTTCTTTTCTTACTCTACTACGTCTTTTTACTTAACTGCAGTTCTGTAATTGAATTTTTATTTTTCTTATACTAATTCTCGCCCTAATAGGCCCCTAAGAGCAGTAGGTCCCTTAGGGAAAGTCTAGGTTTTTAAAAACCTAGAGTTTGCCTGCCCCCCCTCTATCTAACCACACACTTAGGTTGTAGTTTAGAATTATTAGAACACTATACACTTTCTAGTTGCAATTCTTCTATTACCTATAGTAAGTGTAGTTTATTGTGTTAGCTATTTGCTATGCTAATACACACAGGCACTATTCTGCTACTATAGCTATAGAGTCTAACTACGCAAGCTAGCATAAGGAGGATGTTAACTTCTAAGTAGCTAACGCGTTTTCTAACTACAGCAAACAACTATTAGACAATTTCTTATTTAATAATTATGTGAATAATAGTGATTACATCTATTCTCCCCCCCTTTCTAATTGCGAACGTGACAAGACATCTAACAACTCTATTTTTAATAGGGCTATAGATGTCTCTCCTAATAGCTAGTCTAATAAGCACACTATAGGTGCGCTGGTTTATACTACTACGCAATAATTACTACAGCAAACAGTAATTCTGTAAACTAATTAAGCGCTTTTTAACGCTATTGCGAATCTAGACGCAGTAGGAGATAGCAAAGCTATAGCAGGTAACACTACTATAATAAGAGATAATCCTAATAAAGCAATCGCTGTTAGCTCTAAGGAATTAGAAAGCGGATTAGATAACAAGGCAAAGGTACATAGCAAGACACCTATTACACTACACTACCCTTTAGCGTTGCTAAGTGCATTGTCTACACTACTGCTCTTAGACTAACCTAAGCACAAGCCTTACTAGTTGTTTGTGTTGCTAGCGCCCTATTTTAAGCAACCTTTAGCAGCATTTTAAGCGTTAGTGGACTAGTACGTTTCGCCTATCTTTAAATCCTTTAAAGAAGGGCTGGCGCTCTTAGGGACAGAGGTTAGGCAGTGCAAATTAGCTACAGTTGTTAAGATCTTAAACAACTTAGACTCTTGCCTTAAAGTGTTAGCTGCTATAATAGATGCGTCTAAACTAGCTTCCTAGGGCTATTAGGAGTTCGCTGCACACTTTATTATCTAAGTTATCTAGAGGTTGTTTAAGTTAAGTACAAGCCCTTACTAAGCTTCTAGAATTCTAGTTAACATGCGCGTTGACTGTGCGTAGGCATTACTCCTTCTCTTGTCTAGAAACTAGAGGACAACGTCTACAATTAACAAAGCTATTGCTAACAGCAGGGATAATGCAGACAAAGCTAATACAGAGGTAGAGAACAATAACAGTAGTGTTAACTCTAAAGAAGATCTAGAACACCTTTACTCTAGTGCGTATAATAAGAAGACTTATAAGAGCAAAGGCAAGAAGGGCAAAGACCGCTACGTAAGTCTGCCTGCTAGAGATAGTAGCCCTAAGACATCTGGTTGAAACTCCTCTGTCCCTTAAGTAGACCCTAAACTAGTAGCTGCTTGTCTATCTAGCTCTTTGCCTATTTAGTAGGCAAAGACTCCTTATATCTAACAAGTAATAACTATAGTTAACAAGCTAATGCAACGCACTAAGGCACCTGCCTTAGTTATATTAATAAACATAGACTGCATTTACAAATAGTATAAGACAGGCTACCTAGATTATCCCTAAGATAAGCCTATCCCTACTAGCAAAGGCCTTCTTAATCTTGTTAGTAATAACATTTCTAAGAATCTACGCTGCAAGTAGTTTTATTATATTAAGGGTACAGATAAAGCGCGCGCTATTAGCAGTAACTACCTTATTAGTGTTAACTATAATAGAGACGTTAATTAGGTAGATAACTATGCAATTAACTTTAAAAATGTGTTACTAGAGTTTAAGTAGGCTTACAAGAAGACGCTTACTACTAACAAGAGTAGGTAAATACTAGGTAAGTGCACCCTATGTTCTCTAGACCTATTAGGGAAACTCTAGGTCTTAAAAACCTAGAGTTTCCCTAACCTCTTCTTCTTCTCTAACTCCTTTCTTGTGTATAGGTTGCTAATTAACGCAGTAGCTTTGTTAATGCCTAGTGCCTACTAGTTAAGTTCTCTAGCTTCTTCTAGTTGCCCTACGACCACTTTAGACCACTTGTCTACTTGCTATTAGACCTTGTCTAGTGCATCACACATGTTAGAGAAGGAAGTAGCAAGGCAAGTTGCTTAATTTTAGGTGCTTATAACAGTCTGTTGTTTTAAGGAGATAGATGCTAGGGAGTTAAAGTCTCTTACAGCCTATCTCTGCAACGCCAATATGCTAGAGAAGAATAGAGCTGTTAACATTAGCTGTAAACTAGTCTTTAAGGTCACTTTATCTTAACTAGACAATATAGTACTAGGCTTAAGCAACTACAGCACTAGAGATAACTATGCTCTGCATATAAATAAAGGCAGCTTTTGTTTACGCTAGAAGAATATTGCTACCTTGTCTACACTAAAGCTTGCGTCTGCTAAGACATATTGTAATACTCTTTCCTTCCTTTATATTGCAAAACGTTTGCAACTGCTATTGCCTAGTTAGAACGCTAGAACTAAACTGTTCTAGGACTAGGTTATTAGCGCCTGCAGGGCTAAGGCGGCTATAGTAGAAAGCCTTGTTAACAACATGTTACTAAAAGGATTTATAGAATACCTAACTACTAGAATAAGAAAGACCAATCTTACTCTTACCTTTCTTCTTAACGTGAGTACCCTCTGCCTAAGGAGCCTTAGAGTAACTCCAACTTTTAGCAGTTAGGCAAAACCTAGAGTTTCCCTATCCCCTCCTCTACTTCCTTCTTTCTATTATTGCAGTAGTGTCTAGGCAACTTAGGATGTATTTGTTGCGCTATAAGTAATAGTTAACATTTTTACAGGTAATAAATAAGCGTGTGTTTAAGGAAAACATATATTGCTAGGCTTATAATTAGGCAAGATTGCGCAAGATAGATAAACCTAAGGTTTACTTCTAGGTAACTAAGGCTTATCTAATTAACTAGGCTGTCTGCAACGTAGTTGCCTTTTTAAAGGTCTTTTACGTCCTTACGTATAGGGTAGAGAAGGAAAAGTCTGCTTATACACTAGGCAGCTTACGCCTAACAGAGGTGCTTACGCGTAAACACCTAATGTTTAATAGTTAAATTACTAACTACACTATTATTGTCACCTTATACTAGACTCTAGCTAGTTAACACAGGCCTAGCGCCGTTGCTAATTATCTCCTTAAGTTGCGTCTAGACAAGTTTAAGAAGGCTAACAAGGCTAAGCGCTACGCACTCTAAGGTCACTGCCCTTTTAATTTTCCTAGCAACCTTAAAGGGTTGGTCGCTACTTGCATTATTAATAAGTGTTAGGTAGCTTAAAACGTAGAGTTAACCTTCTTAATTGCTATTTAGAACCTAAAGGCATTTTTTTATATGCTGCTAACTGCTACCCTAGTGCTATACTCTGTGCAAGGTTTTAGTAGTCTCTTAGCATTAATGCAAAGCACTGCATTAAACAAAGAAGCTATTAAATAGAACTAATTAGGCATGTTGTGCAATCTATACAAAGAAGATATATTACTAGAGGCCTACTACTTTACGCTTACGCATAAGGCCTTTAATACTTTTATTACTAACTGCAATTCTCTTGCCTACTAAGGCATCGCGCTCTGCTAGATCTAGAGCAAGATTGCATATAAGATTAATTACAACTCTTAATGTGTTACCTACCCTAACAGCAATGTACACACTATAGGCAATTTCTTGCTAGACTATAAGGCTGTACGCATATTGTTTAATAATAACACAGATAATTAGGGCATTTACAATCTTAGTAAGGCTAATTTTACTAAGAGGTTGTAGATTTATAATAAGGATTTAAGCAAGAGGCAAATTAACAGCAACGTTTTGCGCAAGTACAACCTTAGGAGCTTTTGTTTAATGCTTTTATATGTGGATAGCATATATAATGTGACACACAATCCTACTATTATCTCTTAGAGTTAGCTTTATAATAACTACTAGTACTGCAAGTACCTCTACACCCTCCTTATTAATATTAAGCTTAACGCTGATGCACAAGGTGTTAAAAACATAATAGCTACCTCTAACAGCAACGTGCCTTCTATAAGCAAGACAGGCGCCCTTATTAACTGCTTCGCTGCGCGATCAGAGCAGATTAGACTAATTTTAGCCTAGGTTGCAGACATTAATGTAATTAGGAGAGAGAAGGTGCTTATCTTTGCGCAGAACCCCTTTAAGCAGAAGATTCTTAACTATTTGCTTAACCTTGCTAGCATTAAATCCTGTGCATAGATGTTGCGGTTTGCTCTAGAGGATAAGGCAAGCATAGTAGCACGCTTTAACAGCCCTGTTGCTACCTTTAAGCCTGCTAGCAGGCTAGACCCTAACTAAATTAATATTATAATTAACAGCATTAATTAGAACACAGGCGCTAACTACTAGTAGAGCTGTTGCTACATTATTATAACTAGCCTAACACCTATGCATCTAATTTTTGTCTAGTGCTGTGGGCGGATTATGCGCATTAGATAGTGCAAGAGCTGTCTTATTATTAAGTTTTACAACAACGCAACCTACAACGCTAATATCGCCTTGTTTAACACACGTAGGGTGTTGCTGTAAGTAGCAGCTAGCATTAATCCTAAGCTACTTGCTAAGGCCTATAGCGTTAGTGTTGAGGATAACTAAGAGAACATCTAATACTGCAACCTTGCATCGTTGACAGGCTTTGTTATAGTTAATAGATAACTAATGTATAAGGCAAGCAAAGGTTTCTTACATAAACATCTTAATAACTCTAATTTATGTAAGTTTATTCCCTAACACTATAGAGGGGCAGGGAAACTCTAGCTTTATAGAAAACCTAGAGTTTCCCTAATCCCCCCTCTATTTCCTAGTCCTTATCTAGTTACATGCGCTAATAGTAATTAGCTCTAGACAATGTCCTTAACTATATCTTCTAGTTAGGCTGCTTATCTGAGTTGTAGATTACCTGCCCTAATAACAGTTTAGCTATCTACCTCTCCTCGCGTTTAGCTATTATTAGCAATGTTAACAAGAACGCTGCCTCTACTCTGCTAAAGTAGCTGCCTACTAAACACAACTGCCTGCGCACACTAGCAAATATCTTGTTAATAGTAAGCAAGGTGCAGCAAAACAAGGGCTTGTTAGCACTAGTTTAGTTTCCCCTACGTCTTAACTAGGACAGCTTAATCTACTAGGATACGCGTGCTGTAATTCTAGATAGTAAGGACAAGCTAGACGCTATTAGGAAGGCCAACAAGTCGCGTAAGCAAAAGAATAAGTTTAAGTAGAAGAATAATCTTCTTAGCTGTAATACACGCCTAGATTCCTCTCCTATGCTATCCTCTCTAATAACACCTTATTTAGGTAGGTTTAGTCTACTTAAAGGGGATAATAATAATGCAGACATGCCTATTTGCCCCTATCTAGGTGCTTACTGCACTATAGTTACTATTAAGTTAAATATAGACAAGGATATTAAGGCTATAAGCTAGCGTCTTCCCTCTGCAGGAGCATTAGGTAGTAGATGTAGATTTAGCTAGGTCTCTAAGAGTTCTAGTGCTGCAACTAGGATAGGTTTAAGCATATTTAGTACACTACTAGATAAGAGAAAGTCTATAGTATATAAGAAAGGCACTCTACCTACACAATAGCCTACTACAACGCCTACTAAACTGCGAACTACAAAGCGCCTACAAGACTTGCAGTCTAACTAACTAGCCCCTAAGGCAAAGAAACTAAAGACAGCAAAAGAGGCTAACCTAAAGCTAAAAGCTAAATTAGCTAAGGCTAAGCCAAGCCCAAAACCTCTATAGGCAGGTACTAGGTCTTCGAGAAGAGGAAAAACCGGCCTAGGGTTAGACAAACATTAAAAATTTAAATTTGAAATTTTAGGGTGAAATTGATAGCGCATAATTGTGCGAAGAGAACGTACTCTTCTAAATTACAGTCTAAGGTCAAGTTGTTAAGTTATAAGGGCTAAAAGGGGGTAGTGCTGCAGCGCAGGACGCAGGTCGCGCTAGGCTAAGAAGAGTTATTATCGCCTACTGCTAGGCTAGAAGAGTTATTATTGCCTACCTCTAGGTCTAGCACTATATAGCTAGCAACTACTCTAGCTAACCTTGCACTAGCTAAGCAGGGCCTTGCAAGTTGATTGCAACTTACAGAACTACAATCTAAGTTGTAGTTGTTATACTGTTAGGGAGTAGTGCTACAGCGCAGAACGCAGGTTATGCTAGGCTAAGAAGAGTTATTATTGCCTACTACTAGGCTAAGAAGAATTATTATTGCCTACCTCTAGGTCTAGTGCTACATAGCTAGTAACTACTCTAGCTAATCTTGTACTAGCTAGGCAGGGTCTTATAAGTTAATTACAACTTGTAGAACTATAATCTAAGTTGTAGTTGTTACACTATTAGGGGGGTAGTGCTGCAGCGCAGGACGCAGGTTGCGCTAGGCTAAGAAGAGTTATTATTGCCTACTTCTAGGTTTAGCGCTATATAGCTAGCAACTACTCTAGCTAATTTTACACTAGCTAGGCAAAGCCTTATAAGTTAATTACAACTTACAGAACTATAATCTAAGTTGTAGTTATTACACTATTAGGGGGTAGTGCTGCAGCGCAGAACGCAGGTCGCGCTAGGCTAAAAAGAGTTATTGTTACCTACCTCTAGGTTTAGCGCTATATAGCTAGTAACTACTCTAGCTAATCTTGCACTAGCTAAACAAGGCCTTGCAAGTTAATTGCAACTTGCAGAACTATAATCTAAGTTATAGTTATTATACTGTTAGGGGGTAGTGCTGCAGCGCAGGACATAGGTTACGCTAGGCTAAAAAGAGTTATTATTGCCTACTTCTAGGTCTAGCGCTATACAGCTAGTAACTACTCTAGCTAATCTTGCACTAGCTAAGCAGGGCCTTACAAGTTAATTGCAACTTGTAGAACTATAATCTAAGTTGTAGTTGTTATGCTGTTAGGGAGGTAGTGCTGCAGCGCAGGACGCAGGTCGCACTAGGCTAAGAAGAATTATTATTGCCTACTGCTAGGCTAAGAAGAGTTATTGTTGCTTACCTCTAGGTTTAGCGCTACATAGCTAGCAACTACTCTAGCTAATCTTGCACTAGCTAGGCAGGGCCTTATAAGTTGATTACAACTTGCAGAACTACAATCTAAGTTATAGTTGTTACACTGTTAGAGGGGTAGTGCTGTAGCGCAGGACGCAGGTCACGCTAAGCTAAGAAGAGTTATTATTGCCTACTACTAGGCTAAGAAGAGTTATTGTTGCCTACCTCTAGGTTTAGCGCTATATAGCTAGTAACTACTCTAGCTAATCTTGCACTAGCTAGGCAGGGCCTTGCAAGTTAATTGCAACTTGCAGAACTATAATCTAAGTTATAGTTATTACGCTGTTAGAGGGTAGTGCTACAGCGCAGGACGTAGGTCGTGCTAGGCTAAGAAGAGTTATTATTGCCTACCTCTAGGTCTAGCGCTACATAGCTAGTAACTACTCTAGCTAATCTTGCACTAGCTAAACAGGGCCCTGCAAGTTAATTGCAACTTGTAGAACTATAATCTAAGTTGTAGTTATTACGCTGTTAGGGGGTAGTGCTGCAGCGTAGGACGCAGGTTACGCTAGGCTAAGAAGAGTTATTATTACCTACCTCTAGGTCTAGCACTACATAGCTAGTAACTACTCTAGCTAATCTTGCACTAGCTAAGCAGGGCCTTGCGAGTTGATTGCAACTTAGGGCAATACCTAACTATCTATTCCTAGTAAAATAGCTAGTAAGAACCTAGCTTAGAATGCTTATTAGATTAGCAGTAGAGTTGCATTCTGCTATACAACATAACAGCATAACTAGTTACTAAGCTATTACACAAGTGCATAATGTACAAAAGTAGAAAGCAAATACTAAATATATATAAGAACGCTAACGCGTTATAAGTATTCCTGTTCTATTTATATCTGCTTAGCTTTATATTAGAGTTGACAGTAGGTTATAAAGAGGCTAGGTTACTCCTAAACTTTAACCTGCCTCTTCCTCCTCTTACTAGACCTTTCTATCTATAAGCTCTATTATTTAAACCTTTTAAGCGTAGGTTGAACAATACTTAATGCTTATGCAATAGCTTTAGTTACTAGTACTTTCCTTATTACTTACTATTATGCCTATAACCTGTAAGTATAGGACATAAATAACAGCAGGTTATTACGCACTATTTAAAACTCTGCCTATTACTAGCCTACCTATTTAGCCCTTAGTTCCTTAACTACTACTTAAGTTACACCGCTGTTGTTCCCTAATTCTTAAAACATTGCTAGTTATCCCTATTTAGCCCCTTAACTCCTTTATTTCTGTGCTCGTTACTCCTCTGTTAATAAGAAAGGCAAGTTGCCTAATCCCCTTAACTTCAATCCTTTACACAACCGCTACCTCTACTCTACTACATAAACCCTTGCTACTGCTTAACACTTAAAGCTAAGCACTGTTAAATATAACATTAATTCTCTTCCTAGTTACAGTTACTCTGCTCTCTATAGTTAGGGACGCTGTCCCTCCCTCTAATCCTGCAAAGGCACTGCCTCCTTCTTACTAGCATACCTCCTCGCCTTTTTATATCCTCTCTACACTACTTGTGTTGCCCACACCAACTACAAAGTGACCTTTTTTTAGACCTAGAGCTATCTTTAGTTAGTTGCCTAGCGTAAAAAGAATTAAGTTTAGTAATAGATTTTCTAAATTGCTAGACAATAATCTGTGTTCTCTGCTGTCTAATAAACCTACAATTAACTGTGCTAGGCTGTCCCTTAATAATTAGTTCTATAATTCTACTTCTAAAACTGTTGTTACCCCTAAGGGTGCACAACTGCAAAGCTAGAATCCTAAACAGTCTAGCTAATAGGCTGTGCCCTCTATAGTACTTAAAGTGTTCTATAGCTTAATTAAACAACTAGCTTCGCAACGCCTTAGCAGGTTAGTGCTTAAGGTAGAAAACACAGAGTTCTCTTTTACACCCTCTTATTTGCTATTTAGGAATGCGAGGCTGTTACATCCTTACAACACATCCTTCTAGACAGCTGTTGTTAGCCTAGCCCTAAAATGTCTTGTTAATAGTAGCTACCCTTCCACACTAGTTAACTTAATTAAGAACAATGTTGAAGACTGCAGGAACAGCTCTAAACAGTTAATAATAAGATGTTCACCTAGTCTATCCTCTGTTCCCTCCCTCTCTGTATCAATCAACTCCTCTTAATCTAGTGATTTCTTGCTAGATAAAAGCTACAAAGAGCTGCTCTAAGTTCTCCCCTGTTGCGCAAACTAAGCAACTTAACGTACAATCTGTGTAAATTGTTTAGAGCACTAACTTAGGGCAACTTCTTTACTATTTAGCACTCCTAACATTTGCTCTATAAGTCTAACTATAGTGTATAATAGACCTCTTCCTAACCTAGCTAGCTACTAGGCAGAGGCACGAGTCTAGCGATCTTACTAACGTGTAATAGCGGCACAGAAAAGGGTACATTAGTTAGTAAGTAAAGAGACAGCCTTCCTTGAATATGTTAACAAATTTGGTCCCTGCTAGGCCACTATTATTAAATATAATGCTAGTGTACATAGGAAAAAGGCTCTTTTAAACTAAACTAATGTAAACCTTAAGGACAAAGCTATAAACATTGCTACTATAATAATTAAGTACAGTTTACAACTAATTTAAAAACGTTTACTTACGTAATTGCAGAACTAGTTAACCTGTTTATCTAGAGTGGAGGAATGTTATATCCGCTACTAGCTAGAGAGGAAAGATGCTTTAAGAAGAAGGATTTAAATAGTAAAGGAGGGTTTAAATAGCATTAAAACAGTAAAAAAGGCGAAGTAAGGATAGAAAATAGAAAATGCGCTTTGTAGGTCCTAGACACCTTAAAGAACACGTGTAGGTAACCTTAGCAATATAATATACTTTTATTCTAACTTGTTTATACATGCGCCTACAGGCACCTAACCTAGGTATTAGCTAGGGTTAGGGTTAAATTTTATAATTTAGGGTTAAATTAAAAGCGCATAATTGTGCAAAGAGAATATACTCTTCTAAATTATAGTCTAAGGTGTAGTTGTTAAGTTATATATTATAGCTAAAAGAGAGTAGTGTTGCAGCGCAGGACGTAGGTTGTGCTAGGCTAAAAAGAGTTATTATTGCCTACCTCTAGGTCTAGCGCTACACAGCTAGCAACTACTCTAGCTAATCTTAAACAGGCTAAAGAGGGCCCTGCGAGTTGATTGCAACTTGCAGAACTATAATCTAAGTTATAGTTATTATGCTGTTAGGGGGTAGTGCTGCAGCGCAGGACCTAGGTCGTGCTAAGCTAAAAAGAGTTATTGTTGCCTACCTCTAGGTCTAGCGCTATATAGCTAGTAACTACTCTAGCTAATCTTGCACTAGCTAGGCAGAGTTCTGTAAGTTAATTACAACTTATAGAACTATAATCTAAGTTATAGTTGTTACATTGTTAGAGGAGTAGTGCTATAGCACAGGACACAGGTTGCGCTAGACTAAGAAGAGTTATTATTGCCTACTTCTAGGTCTAGCGCTATACAGCTAGTAACTACTCTAGCTAACTTTATACTAGCTAGGCAAGGCCCTGCAAGTTGATTGCAACTTGCAGAACTACAATCTAAGTTGTAGTTGTTATACTATTAGGGGGTAGTGCTGCAGCGCAGGATGCAGGTCGCGCTAAGCTAAGAACAGTTATTATTGCCTACCTCTAGGTCTAGCGCTACACAGCTAGCAACTACTCTAGCTAATGCTAAATAGGCTGAACAGTGCTCTGCGAGTTAATTGCAACTTATAGAACTAGACCTTACAGCGTTCCTACCTTTTACAATAGTAACATTGTTGCCTACTACCTGTACTAGCTGCTAAATAAGGATTATAAGGGTTTTCCTTTGCTAGCTTTGTATAAGGAACTACAGTCCCTGCTACGCAAACGCCCTAGGCAAGTTAAATTAATGCAGAAAGCAGATGCTAGGCACTCTAATCTAGTTTTAGTTTAAACCTCTTTTGCATTAGACCTTTTTCTCTTACTAACTTCTAAACACCTTCCTAAACTGTGTTCTAGACAAGCTAAGACAACACATAACATACAATATGCTACAAAGAAAACTAAGAAAGTATATTACTAATAAAGAGAGGGCAGAGGCAAGGCAAGAGACTTACTACGCATTAAAATTGCATAGAAAGCAATAAGTAACTTGCTCTAACTTTGTTCTCTATGCACCTGCACTCTCTAATGTTCTAGCTGTAACTATGCTAGGCGTTAGCCTTTGCATTAGTCCTAACATAATTATCCCTTACAATCCCCTAGACAAAGACAAAGATAGAGATAATAAGAAACCCTTTACGCTGCTTACAGACAATAACATTAAGGCTGCAGAAGTTGCTAGCTAACTTTAAGTAAGTAATAAGGAATAGGCCTATAAGCTAGACAAGCATAAGGCGCGTGTTATACAACAAGTAGAGAAGATAGATCTAAGAGCTAAGAATATGTTAACAGGGTTGCTGTCTAATATTAAGTATACTTGTAGTAGGAGTTACGCATCTACATCTATTATAGAGAATAGTAATAATACGCTAGAAGACGCTCTCTACAACCCTTAGACACTAGTCTAGCAGAGAGCGGCGTCCTTAGCTAGGTTAGGAAAAGGAGGTAGCTAGCGCAGAACCCTACTTCTAACGCAGAGCAACATGCTCTTATCCTAGGTTAGTCTTGTAGTAAGATAATAATTAAGCAACAGTTGCGCACAGTAGCTTGCTAAAGCGCCTCCTACATAGGGTGCCCTTCTAAAGTAGACACCTTAATTGCTGTAGTCTTCCTCTAACTAACCCTTAACCTGCAGCACGCTGTCTAGCTAAAACATTAGCCCTTAGCTTGCTGCAACGCTAGAACAGCAAGATACACCTAATCTAGATATTAAATAAGCAGCGTTGTCTGCACAATCAACGCCTAGAGCTAGTAGCCTAGCAACGCTGCCTACAGAGCAAACAGTGTATAAGCTTACAAAGCAACTATAGAAATTCTAGGGCTGTATACACAAAGAGCACAAGGAGGTAGAAAGAAAACACTAGGAGCACTATAAGTAGCCTAATGTGCACTTAATCTGCAAGAGTCTTAAGCAGATTATACGCCTGCTTAGCAGAGTGCATAATAGGAGCTAACTGCTCCCTAACATTATTAACAATTCTAAGATAATAACAAAACAGTCTCTCTTGCCTAAAGGGCTTAACTTAAAGGCTGCAATTAAGGGTACAAGCCTAGCTGTATACCCTAAGGACGCAGGTACACGCAACAAGAACCTGCCTTACAGCCTATACTTAGGGCAGCACTACAACAGGAGCAAGAAGAAGCGTAGTGTTAAGGTAATGTTTAACATAGACAGCGTGTGCTGCTTTCCTAGCAGTCTAGTGTTTACATAGAGGGGAATTAAGTAGTACTCCTAGGCATATACTACCCTTAACCTAGACGCTAACATTTACTTTAGGCTAATAGTTAGGGCGTATAATGCCTGTAATAAGCTAACTATAACTATACTACTACTGCATAAGATCCTACATTACTACTTTAGTGTAGTTATAGGCAGCATCTAGTCGCTGCTAGTGTATGTCTTCTTCTCTAAGCTGTGTCTAGAGAGTCTGTACAAGCACAGCAGCTTCCTTAGCAAGCAAGACTAGCAGCTCTAGTTAGACGCAGTGCTGCTTCCTGCTCTTAATGCTCTAGTGCTAGCAGCTAGGATGAAGCACTATCCCTACTTAGAGGACATTGCTGCTATAGATATTACTACAATGTTAAAGAAGGCTAAGTAGAATAAGGACAGCGTGTAAGAGTAGATCCTGCTGCTTACGCTGCAGGCTAAACACCTAGACAGGCTGTAGACGTTGATCCTTAAGAGAATTGCTAAGAATCTAGGCCTAAGTTGCTTTAAGAGTGCTACACTCTTTATAAATGCTAAGAACACAAAGCTCACCTACATGCAAGAGCTAGGCGTTAGTTTAGCAACTACCTACTAGTCGTAGGAGACAGTGTAGGACAAAATTACTAACCTATAGTTCTATAGCAGGAGCTGTATATTTGTAGACATAGCAAAGAAGGTGTACTTAAGAGATTACATACTGCTGTACAACGCTATTGCTAACAACTTTAAGGTAGAGACGTTTCTCTAGAAGCGCTGCTGCCTAGAGGCCTATACACGCACATAGGTAAAGCTCCTAGCAGATAGTAGGTAGGCTAGAAGCAGTCTACAGGTAATAATGTACCTGTAAGCAACTATGCAAGACACTATAGGCCTAACACTAGCAACAAAACTGCGTAGATAGGAGAATATAGATAGGCTAGTGTACTTACAGTTCTACAGTACTATTAAGTTGCTGTTTAACGTGTCTAAGGTGTACGTGTTTAATAACTAGGCTATAGAGAATTTAGCGCTTAATTCTAGCTATGTCTGCTTGCTGCAGAAGCAGGGCAGCAGTATCTTCTTTAATAAGAAGATCTACACTGCTGTGTACGTGCACAGCAAGAAGCATGCTACTATCTACCTTAGAGATAGCTAGCAGTAGTTGTACAGCACGCACAAAGAGCATTGCGTGTCCCTAGCTATAATAGAAGACATATGCAGCCTATAAGAGAAGTAGGACTACAAAGGCAACAGCAATGCTAATAATACTCTACTACTACTCCTGCACTACGTTGTCCTCTTACTAGTGCTGTTTAGGTTCCTCTGTGTGTAGATAAATAAGTACTACATGCTGTTTAAGCATACACTTACTAATATAGGCACAAGCGTCTTGCTATAGGAGATAATAGTAATAGTAGTAGCACTGTAGGCACTGCAGTTCTGCTACAGTAGCAACCTGCTAGCTAAGGAGTTGCTGCTGTTTAAGGACTGCTAGAAGTAGATGCACAGGGTAGATATTGTAGTAAGAAAAGGACTAGAGATGTAGCAGACTACAGCTAACTGTAGGCTTAGCTAGTTCCTGCCTAAGTTTAGCTAGGCGTCTAAGCAGCTTGCCTAGCTGCACAGCAACAACATGCTTATAGAGAACCTACTAATACACACTAAGTACAAGCGCTAATAGAGAGTAGTAAAGGACCTTAGCAATATGTACACCTGCTTCTACTAGGCTACCTAGTAGTTTACGCAGTACAACGTAAAGCAGAACCCCTAGCTACTTAAGAAGTAGTTAGAGTATATATTCGCCCTTAACCTAGAGCAGTTTAACGCTAACATGTAGTTAGCAATGCTAGCAGCATATAAGACACACCTAGAGCTATTATAGGCTGCCTTAGAGTAGAATAGCTATATTCTATTCTGCTACTGTAGCATGCACAGGATGTTTCTTAAGGACAGTGTCTAAGCACTACTGCATATTGTTGCTAGCAACTAGATACACATTATAAAAGTAGCTAACCTACTAGACCTACTCTTCCTCTAGGGCGACAGCACTAAGCGCAAGGCGTAGGTAAGATTGCTGTTCTAGCTTGTACTGTAGCAGAGCTTTAAGTTTATTACAGGTTAGCTTAGCTACCTAAGAGCAAACGCGTAGATAGAGCAATACCTCTATCTTGTCTACCTAACGCACTAGATCCTGCCCTACCCCTTAAGCAGCGCGCTAATCTAATTAACTAAGGAGAATGCTGCTAAAGAGCAGACTAGGCAGATAATGTAGTTCTTATCTATCTTTACCTACTCTAAGTACGTGTATATGTAGTGCGAGAAAGTGCATAGAGAGAAGCTAGTAGAGAGGCAGCTACTGCTAAAGGAACCTCTGCTGCCTACTTAGCTATTAACTATTGTCTACTAGCTGGTTTGCAGAGCGCACTGCGCAGCGCAGACCTGTGCCCTTACTAACTTATAGAACACAGCAACACTAATTAGGGAATATAGGAAGGTAGGCGTAGGGATCTTAGACTTAGATAATAGCAAGCAGTACTAGGTTGTAGGCTAGGTTAGCAGGAGTAAGAGACCTAACATAGCTGTGTAGGAGGAGTATGTGCCCCTAACACTATCTATGTAGGCTAGAATATAGGGCTTAGGTCTAGATAAGCTAGATGCGCTAATAGTTACGTTCACGCAAGAGCAAGGCGCTATAGCAAGGCAGAGGGAGGTAGGCGCTAGAGTAGTTACATTAGCTAGCCTAGCCAACTTAACGCTGTTAAGGCAGTCCCTCTTAATAAGAGATAGCTTTAAGCAGACTAGGGAGCAGTTGCTAAGAGAGCGCAGCAAGAGTAGCAGCGTGTTCTAGCTATCTAAGAGTAGCTAACAGTATATGTGTTTAATATAGCGTCCCTATTCTATATAGCCTAGTACCTATTTCTTACAACAACTTTCCTTTTAAGTAGGGTGTTATATCTATATAGAAAGCATTTAAGTAAGTAATACTAGAGTCTTACTTATGCGTATAAAGTATCTAACAGCATATTGCATTAAGAGATTATAGCGAGTTGCATTAAGAGATTATAGCGAGTTGTATTAAGAGATTATAGCAAGTTGCGTTAAGAGATTACAGCAAGTTGCTTTATTAGATTATAGCAAGTTGTGTTAAGAGATTTTAGCAAGT
>SATY01000827.1:0-17107 GCA_004335155.1 Ascochyta viciae
CCGCCCAACCGCCCAACCGCCCGGCAACCTCACACCACGCACCAACAGAGAAAAAGGCCACATGCATCGTCTGCAATGCTCACATTACTACGCTATGCATACCATAACGCGCGGTGCAGCCACGCTATCCTCTCCCCCTTTCTTCTTACCAGTTACAACACACATACACACATCAAAGTCGCATGCGCCAGCCAAACCCAGCCAAACAGTCCCAATCTCCTGTCTAGGCACCTCCCCGTCAGCGCCTGTAAGCTTGCCTCTGCCATCCCAACCTGAATGCTCCCAAACGAAACAAAAGTAAACGCCAAAGGAAATGCGCTTTTCCGTCAAGTCAAGTCTTCCCTCCCGACTTGATTGACTTGATTGTTGACAAATCTGGCCATGCCAAGTCCAACCAACGGTACACCCACCAGCCTCGTCGTGATTACAAACATATACCCTCGCAACAACAAGCTCCACCCGAGACGCTTCCATGCGCTACACAAAACACCCTTCACCCTACTTGGCACACGACGCTATACAGAGAAAATCATCAGACTTGCCTGGACCTCCGACTTCGTCCGCTCATCTGCGTGCTGCCGCTTCGGCTCCGGTCTACAATCTCCGCCCTGGCTTCCACATCCGCCCCGTCGTACCCGTCGCTGTGAAAGCTGTCTTGCGTCCTATGTCCTTGTACGTACCCAGTGCTGACCATCCCGTGCCCACCCATCACTGGCGGTGGAGCAAGCGCCTGACGGTACGTACTGGACGCTGCCGAGTGACCAGGCGATCGCTCGGGCGAAGGCTCCGTCGATCCAAACGGCAATCGAATGGGCAGCGTGCCACCACTAGGCTGCAGATAGCTGTGGCTCGGCTGCGGCATGGGCGGCGAGTCCATAACCCGCGACAGTCGCGCCTTGTTCTCCAGAATAGCCGCGTCCGTCGATGCCGTGCGTCGAGAGCTCCTTCGAGGTATCGTCGGTGCTCGGCTGCCGGCTTGCCCTCGTCTTGACGTGCCAGACACGCGCGACCCAACTCTACTGGGAAGCTCGATGCCGCCCCCCGCGTCAATAGGTCCCAGCATGGGCGGGATCTCCGAGACACGGACCGAGTCGTAGCCAAAGGGCTCTTCGTCACTGAAGTCTGACTCGCTGTCGCTCAGCGACAACCTTCGGTTCTCCCCAGCTAGTACCCCGGCCGCAGCTACAGCTCGCGGTGGACTTTTCTGGCTCTTCTTCGACTCGGGCGAATCGGGGTGGTCGCGATAAGGCTCCTGCGTGGCTCGCGGTGACGGCTCATGCTCCTCTTGCTCCTCCACTGCCATCATTTGCGGCGGCATCCGGGTGCTTCGGACAACCTCAAAGCCCTTGCTCTTTTCCTTCTTTCGCCCGCCACCTAACAAGTTCAGATTCTTGAACCAGCCTGTGGCAGACGACACCGGGCTCATCGGGTCAGCCGGCCCTGTCTTTAGCTTTCGACTCGGCTGTGACGACAGCGCCGGTCCACGCAGACCATAGTAGAAGTCCGACTCTCGTACCGAGTAATCGGTGTTGTTGCGGTGTTCGAGGTTGGGATCCG
Source organism: Ascochyta viciae (assembly GCA_004335155.1). Classification (NCBI taxonomy): domain Eukaryota; kingdom Fungi; phylum Ascomycota; class Dothideomycetes; order Pleosporales; family Didymellaceae; genus Ascochyta; species Ascochyta viciae. Next base: position 1,558 of record SATY01000827.1, read on the forward strand.
AGTCATTTTCACGGTTCATGCGCAAGTAGGCCGGTGAGGCGCGAGAGGGACCCTCGCCTGCGTCGTAGGCGGCTTCAATGTCCATCTGGTCCGAGTAAGGCGCGTCGACAATGTCTGCGCTTCCTGGTGGCGGTGCTCCTCGGCCACGTGCTCCGGGCCCTACCGAATCCATGGTGTTGGTTCGCACACGTGGTGGCCTGTAATAGGGATCGGCCGCGTCTAGTTGTGTTCCCATGGTAGGTCTCCGTGAGGTCTGGCCGGAACTTCCCCCCAAGAAATTAAAGGGCATTGCGTTGGCTCCGGGCGTACCGGGACTGTTTCCTTCGCCAGAACTGAAGTCGAACCCTCCGCTTCGACGCTGCTCGTCCCTATCGTAAGGCTGATTAAGCAGTACAGCAGAGCTGGCAGACAGACTACGCGACCGGCTGTCCATAAGCTGGATGTTTTTGTGTTCATCGTTACCAAGCATGGCCGCGTTTGAGTTGAGACTGCTACGTTGCTGCCGGTGGTTCACACGCTTTGAGAGCTGACGCTTGCCGAACACCTTGGTGAGACCGCCTCGAGTATCCGCACCCGCACCTGACAACCTTGCAATCACTTCGACAATGGTCTGGAGGGCGTTGAGGAAAAAGCCAAAGATCAGCACGACGGCGTGCAGAAGCAGGATCGCATATCCAATCCAGCCTTTGGATGACTCGGTAACACCAAGCGAGGGGACGAAAGCTACGGAGAGGAGAATGCAGGTGAGTCGCACGGCCGAGAAGAAGGTGTGGTAGGCGTTCATCGACGTGTTCGACTGGAATGGCCGGAAGGCGTGTAGCGTTAGAATTAGAATTACTTCGCAGATGGCGAGCATGATGATCTGGGCAATACCAGAGGGCTGAATGGCGCCTATAGCTATGCCTCGTATAATAGTTAGCAATACAGGGATGAAAGCAAATGGTGCGGCGTCGTCCGAGTATGTGTTGTACAGCGGTCCATATGTCAGCACAGTCGGAAGGTCGTCGAAAAGGTGAGCGCGCGGACGCGTAGTGAAGATGAGCCAGAAGATCCAGAAAGCGCTCCCCATGACCCCAATGAGGAGAACGACGGCAGCCCCCACCACCGAACCGGGTGAGCGTGGCGCCACGACCAGTTGGAACAACGACAGCGTTATGATGGGCAACATGAAGAAGTTGAAGACGATGCGTACGATGTTGCCGGCGGTAAAGGACCAGTTCTTGCCAGTGAGGTCGCCCTCTTGTGTGTTGGTCAGCATGCGTATGAGCCATCGCCCGATGAAGCCAATCTGGGTCAAGACGACAACAATGGCAATGAGTACAAGCAGGAAAATGGTCATGCAAGCCCACATGTCCCGCTCCTTGGTCACGCCGACGTATTGGCCCAGACGAGTCAGTCCGTAGGTGCCGTTGACAATGTAGATGCCATCGTCGAGACTCTGCGACCCGTTGCCTTTGCTGACGAAGCTCTCATTGAAAAGAAGAACGGACCAGCTGGCCTGGCTGATGACGGGCTGAAAGAAGCCAGGATAGTTCAAGCTCAGGCTGCCGGCCAGGACGATGAACTGGACGTACTGCAGACAATCACCAAATCCTGGAGTGACCAGGCGCAAGAGGTCCTCGTCGCGGCCGTAGTTGCTGGTCCAATGGAAAATGTTGGACGTTCCCCACGGGCTGCACGTAGCTGCGAAGACAGTCGCTATGGCTACCAGAATGAGCACAGCCGCGGGCAAATAGCATATCGCGTCCGACAGCTTCTGGCCCAGGTCTGGTGTGATGTTTGCGGACACACATCCGAGGGTGTACTTTCGCTCGTCTCCGGACACGATGCGCAGCTCCGATGCCCAGGTGGCGAAGGCATAGGTGCTGTTGAAGTCGTGGGCTACGGTGAAACCTGGCAAGCTGTAGGGGTCGCTGGCGTTGGCTGCAAAGGCTGGAGCCACTGGGCAATGTGAGGCGTCGGTGTTCAAGACATTCGCACAGAACTGTTTCCCTGGTGAAGTCCACGAGGAATAGGTGAGGGTCCTGAAGTCGGAGAACAGCGTGGTGTATCGGTTGGAGGCCTTGTCGACATCGATGATCTTTCCGAGCAACGTTCTGTTTGGATTCTCCCAGCTCGGATCGCCTGGTGGAGGCAAGGTGCCCCTGTCAGATTGGCCAGAGACATTGCCATACACGGTGACGTTCAAGTTGTGAGATGGGTTGGCCGTGTCGAAGGCTGCCCAGACGTACATGGGCGTGAACTGGAGGAAAGGTACGTTGTTGTCGATGAACAGCTTGTCCAAGCAGTTCTCGAAATTGACGAAGACGGCATCGGCGCGCGGGAGGAGCGAGGCGAGGACGAGGAAGAAGAGGAAGGTCGGCAGGGGGCGCAGGGGGCGCAGGAGCGGCATGGGAGTGTGTCTCCGCCGTGGGCGTGGCGGTGGATGTGTGTGTTGGTGCGAGGGAAGCGCGGGTTGTCTGCCGCTGGGGGGCATTGGTGCGGCTTTGCGCTGTGTAGTGACTGCCATTATCGTGTGCAGTTGCCCTTCATGTTCAACGCCCAGGCTGTCTCTTGACGGGGGTGCGTCGTGCAAGGGGCGGCAACGGTTGGCTGGCGTTGACTTGTGATGTCGTGGTGTTGTGATGTTGTAGTGTCTGGGTGTTGTGATGTTGTAGTGTCTGGGTGTCGTACTGTCGCCGTGTCGCGGTGCTGTATGCGCAGGCGTAGTGGTATGACGTGGTGGTGGCAGAGGCAGAAACGTCGATCAGGACAGTGATCGGTGCTGGGGGGCGTGGGTAGCAATAGAAGCTTTCCCACACAGCGTGCAAGGCCTGGTCGCACGCACGACGGGGATGGCCTGCTCCGAGCTAAAACACGGGGTGGCAGGCGCAGACGAGCGTCGATGTTCGATCCAGGCGCCCAGGGCAGAAGCGTAGTCGTTGTAGCGAGCGTACCGAGTGAAATGGAGAAAAAGTCGCCCGTCTGGTCTCCTGAGGCAGGCCTGCGGGGGTTTGGATGTCTGGCGGGTTGGCGGTTGGCGGTTTGGAGGCGTACACGTTCAAGCGCAACCCGGTCAGGACACTAGCTGCACAGCTGGCTCGTATAGAGGAGCGCCAGTGCGCACTACAGCCGTTGCGTGCGCCTGGAGAGCTTGTCGCTCACGCCTCGACTGGTGGGCGGCCGCAAAGGAGGCGGCGCAGGGCAACGCTTACTATGGCAGGTACGCTGTCTAGCATCTTCGCCAACTTGGGAAGCCGCCGCCTCTGGAGTCTGAACACGACCACGCCAAGGCCCACAACCATCCACCATCCAGCACCACGCTCTGCATCGTCATAGTCGCGCTAGGCCGCTGTCAAGGCTCACTCACACTGGCTGGCAAAGGATATTTTTACACTTCTGCTGGGCTAATGGCACGCCTGCACCCACGAAAATGCACGCGGATCCGTGCAGGGAGCCCCTGATTGGATGTGCTGCCATGGTTAGCAACACCTGCGGGAGCGGCCCAATCTGACCCTCACCCGCAAACGCCTGCCAAAACGCTGCCATCAAGCTACGCAGTAACAACAAGAGGCCCGTCTATAAGAGCTGCTATATGTTCGTGACAACACATTCGTGCACTTATCCTTGACAAATCATGGCCATGGACCCTATCCATCACATCCCTCATGGAGCGCTGACTTTTTCTGCTTACCCCTCGGTTTCATCTCGCAGGCCAACACCATCAACCCAACTTGGTTTCACCCTTGCCCGCTCTGCTCACTCGCTGTCGGCCCACATCCGACACCGCTCTGGCAGGACGTTCATTTAGAGTGCATGCTGCCTGCTGCAGCCCTGTTCGACCTTCAACGAGGCGCTCCCAGCCCCACAGGTTCACCAAGAACAGATGGACTTTGCCGCCACGTACACACACCTTCGGCTACAACGTCAGCCGGCGCAACGCCGTGCACAGTACGTTGAAGTCTTTTACTTGAGCAGCAGAGCTGGTCGTTTGTCTATGTCGTGGTGAACAATACTTCCGCATCATCGCAATGAACACCCCACTCATGCTTCTGACGAGATAAGACGATTCTCGATTTCGGCCCTTCGTCTCCAAAATACGCAAAGAGACACCAGCCAACCGTATTGTATTGTGTACTGTACTGCACACCCAGCCCAACGTCCGGTATCGCGTCATCTTGCAGGGTGATGATCCATCGCTAGCATGCCATATCACGTTTCTCTGCCATTCGGCACGCCTTGCTGGCGACTACCGCCTCTTCTGGCAGGTACCGGCAAGGCAGCGTGATCTATCGACCGAAGCCCCGCTCGTATCAACAAGAAAGACGCCTCAGCGGCACAAATACAACCTCGTCCTGAGCCGGCTTGGATGCAAGGTGGACAAGCCCGCAAAGCATCGCTTGGCGGAGAGCTAAAAAGGTTAGCCTGTAGAGCGGTTAGGCAGGTCCTCTCTGTTAACGCCTTGGCAACGATTGTCAAGAGTTCCGCTGTCAACCATGATGCAGGGTTCCGGGAGGTTCGGAGAGGTTCAAAAAGCGCATCATGTCCAACCTGATTCTCCGGCTTCGTTCTACGTTTCTCCATCTCAACGGCTTGGAAGAATTGTGACACAATGGCAATGCGGTCAACAATACTGGCCGCTGGCCTTCTCCTTGGCTCGGCTCAAGCTTTGACCACCGAGTAAGTGTAGTCACTACAGGTTGCAGTACCATACTGATTTAATAGGGGCATGCTCGCTGCGCCTCGCAGAAGCACTGGAAGCCTGAGCCCCAAGGGTGTACGTTGATCGTTGGCGACAACACAAGCATGGTACTGACCTGGTAGGATCGAGCACTCTTCTCGTCGACTAGCTACAACTGGACGACTGCGAAAGCCACGACCGGATGGTACTTTCTCGACGTTGAGACTGGCAAGACGAACAAGGCACCTTTCGGTAGCGAAGTCTCCGAGGTTGTCTGGATCGGTGAGACAAAAGACAGCATTCTGTACTTGAACTCGAGCAATGAGGAGATCCCTGGGGGCGTCACACTCTACACTGCTGATCTGAGCGGCGAATTCAACCCGTGAGCTTCACCGAGGCGACAGAATAGAACGCTCTTGCTAACGAGAATCAGCTCATTGGTGGCATCTTTGAACGCACCATTTTCCGGCCTCAAGGCCGCAAAGACTGCTGATGGCTCTATCAACTTTGTTGCAAACACTCTGGCCTACTGGGGCAACGGCTCTGCCTACAACCCCGAGCTTGCTACTACCCCCAAGTCGGCCGGTCAGCTGTACGACGCCAACTTCGTCCGCCACTGGAACTATTACATTACCGAGCAGCGGTATGCCGTCTTCAGCGGCAGCCTTGCCAAGGGAAACGGCAGCTACTCCTTTGATGGAGAGATCAAGAACCTCCTGAAGGGCATCAACTTCACCATCACCTACCCAGAGAGCCCAGTTCAAGGCTCTTCGAGTGACCCAGGTGACTACGAGATTTCGCCCGACGGCAGCAAGGTAGCCTTCCGCAGCAAGTCCCCTGACCTGCCCAAGGCCAACTACACAGCTAGCTACATCTATGTTGTGGCCCACGATGGATCCGGGGTTGCAGTCCCGATCAACGGACCTGGTACAACCGCCCCGGAGACTGCCCAGGGTGCCTCTGGCTACCCCGTCTGGTCGCACGACAGTAAGAAGCTTGCGTACGGTCAGCAGGACGGCATCGACTACGAGTCGGACCGCTTCAAGCTCTACGTTGCAGATATCGACGGCTTGAATTCCGAGGTTCATTCGGTCGCTGAAGACTGGGACTCGTCTCCATCAGGCTTGAAGTGGAGCCCTGATGATGCGGACCTCTGGGTAGTCTCCGAGCTTCACGCTGCGAACCGTCTCTGGCTCGTACCTCACGATGCTCCAGCTGACTTCCAACCCGTAAACTTCACCGGACCTGACACCGTGCTCTCCGACTTCGATATACACCCGGATGGCTCTGCATTCGTATCAGCGGCTGCCTCCTGGACCAGCCGTATCTTCTACAAGCAGTACCCCAAGGAAGACAAGAAGATCATCTTCACAGCCAACGAAGTTGATCCAGAGCTTGCTGGGCTCCTGCCAAATTCCACCTCCAACTTCTGGGTCGAGAACGAAGATGGCGACCAAGTTCAATCCTTCGTCTTCTACCCTACCGACTTCAACCCTGAGGAGAAGTACCCCCTGATGTTCATCATTCACGGTGGTCCTCAGTCCACTCAGGGCGATAACTGGAGCGTGCGCTGGAATTTGCGTCTCTGGGCTGATCAGGGCTTTGTGGTCGTCGCAACCCAGTTCACTGGCTCTCCGTCTTATAGCCAGGCTTTCACCGACAAGATCCAAGCCAACTGGGGCGGTTCACCCTACAACGACCTCGTTACCGTCTTCAACCACATCAAAGCCAACATCAGCTACATTGATACCGATCGCGCCATCGCTGGTGGTGCATCCTTTGGCTGCTACTTGACAAACTTTATCCAAGGGCATGCCCTGGGCCGTGAGTTCAAGGCGCTCGTTTGCCACGACGGAAAGGTGAACCAGGTTGCAAGCTACTCGACCGATGAGTTGTGGTTTATCCAGCGCGACAACAACGGAACGATCTGGAACGACCGCGCCAACTACGAGAAGTGGGACCCCATCGTCTATTCAGCAAACTTCAGCACCCCGGAATTCATCATCCACAACGATCTCGACTACCGTGTGCTCATCTCTGAGGGTCTGCAGACCTTCAACATCCTACAGAGCCTTGGTGTGCCGAGCCGCTTCCTGCATTTCCCTGATGAGGGCCACTGGGTCACAAAGCGAGACAACAGTCTGCTGTGGCACAAGTCCATCTTCAACTGGATCAGATACTATGCCGGTCTGGATGAAGAGCTTATCCAGGAGGGCGTCATTCACCAATAGGCGCTTACTCGCAAGGCTTCATGACGACTACAAGTGGAACAGATTATGAATTAGCTACGCCAACAGTAGTAAATTAATGTCAATCATGAATCCACATCCTGGGTTCTTACTCATCGTTACACAGTGTGGGACCTACGCTACAGCAATTGCCCAAAAGGGAAGATTACGTGAGCGCACGTGTGGGGTCTGTGACACGGCAGCGTGTCAATCTTGCTCGTTCCGTCCCCAAACAGCTGAATACGAAGGTAAGCGACCCTTGATGATGCTCAGTAATCAATATCGATATTCATCCTCTTCCCTTTCCAAGGTAGGTAAGCTATGCAGTGCAGACAAGCTGAAGGAGTGCATTCGAAAGTATGGTTGAACTTACGTATAAATACGACCTGTAGGCCTCTCTTGTATATCAGCACAACTGACCTCCAGTTTATCGGCATCCACAACATCATGCACAGCTCTGCCATCTTCCTCGCCGTCTCAGCCGGCCTCGTCTCCATTGCATCTGCGGGTCAGGTCAACTTCTACTCGGATACAAGATGCCAGAACTACATTGGAGAAGCGCATCCAGGCGGCTTCCAAACGACCGGGTACGTTTGCTGCTCTGCTCATTTTCGCAACTGAGCACACATCTATGCCTCTCTATACACATCTCAGAGCATGTCCTCTCCGCCCAGCTAGAACGATGAATTCTGCAGTCAAAACCTACCACACCGTCAACGTACCACCGACTAACGTCTCTCTAGCGGTCCCGCGGGCTCCTTCTCTGCCCTCTGGGTCACCATTGATCAGTCAAGATGCAGCAGCACTTGCGGGCCAATGATTATCTGCGGAGATTCAAGCTGCAGTCGCCGCAAGGCTACTTCAATTGGCCAGTGTGTCAGCTTCAACACTGGCGTGTGGGCGAGGAACGGATGTGGGCAGGATATGTGCGGGAACGTCTGAATGTGCTGAGAGGGTAGAAGGGACGAAAGGGCGCGTATGGGGCGGATGGGGTGTTGTCGACGGGTGTCTAGAACCATCAATGCAGTGTCTGTGAAGATGTTTCAACTCTCATTCTGCATTCGTGTTGTTCCACTGATGGCTGGAGATAATGACTCGAAAGAATGGTCTGTGAAGCAAACAGGAAACGAATTCACGGGTTTTACAGCGCAGCTTATTTTTGCAGCTGCCTAATGTCGAGATGCATAAAAGTCGATGGTCATGCTGGAGAGCAAAATGCAAGACCAATACGACACTAGACACATCCAATGCAAAGTGGCGGCGTTCGTACCAACCTCACCCATTTGCATTTCTTAATCAACCCAAGACCCTTGGCGCATGATGTCGCAGACCACGATGTGGTCTTCGTGTGGATAGAGCTTCTTCTGCTTGACTTCGTGGTTGCCCCGAGAAGGCGCCATTACGGTGCAGAAGGGCCGACCCTCAGCAGATGCATGTCAAGATCCTGACTCTGCATAGTTCGTAGATCCGGCCCTACTCTGCCAAACTGATGGATTCTGGGGGCGGGAACGGGAGCTGGGGGTTGATGATGAACACATCCAGGGTATTGAGGCTTGAGTGAGTGATATCATGCTTCGATTCGGCAAGGACGTCAAGCTGGCGAAATCGATCAACAGAACACTCGACAGTGGTCTCCTGACCAATGAACGACCTCGTCGCCAACTTCCAGTAGAATACCCTGCCACCGGAGGCAGCAGACGCCCACGCAAAACAGACGTAAACGGGGAGAACCTGTGGCACAGCTGGACATGTCCTCCAGAAGTGATCGACCACTACCACGAAGTCGCCCACAACGCCGAGCGCCTTGGTGGATCTCCCATTCCACACCTGATAAGCAGACTTCCCGTTGCCCTCTGCCGTCAAACATGAACTATGGACAAGAGCGCGCAGATGGAGTGACCATTGGTGTACGAGTCGAGACACGGCAGGGAAGTTGCCATAGCTCGTCCAGTCGAACCACCACGGTCGAGACGGATCCGGGGTCGAAATCCGGCGCTGTTCAAGGCTTTGAAGTTTGGCGCGCTATATAGCGCCTCTTCCGAGATGACGGTGCACTAGCTTCGGTCAAGTACGGCGAAGTCTCCACCCCACAGGACTTGACTGTCTCTGCTCGTAGTAATAGCACGTCTCAGGCCTCCCATTGTAGACATGTACAACTAGGTTGATTGATAGTTGTACGAAAGACTTTGCTGATTCACGAACGAGCGATTTGCTCAACCCCCCGGTCGCGCGAAAAGCTCGAGTAAATTGCTCGTCAAGATTGAAGGGTCTGGAGAAGTCCATCGCAGGGGCTGCATTGGGCTGTGGGACGTCTTGTTTTCATTGGCCAAAATGCACCGCTAGAAATCTTCCTCTCCCTCCTCCCCGTCGATGGCGCTATCGCTGTGTTCCGGATGCGGGTCGCTCTCTTCTCGGTGAAATACTCCCGCTGTAGAAAGAGTCAGGGGAGCTGCGAGCCACGGGAACGATGGTAAGAACGGCAGCAGGAGTCGGTCCAGCGGAAACCCTGGAGAGGGTGGTGATTCATATTGCGGGCCATGATGGCTCAATGGGCCGAGAGACACGACGCGTTGCTCCCATGTCCGTTTGCAGCCAGGCAGTGTTTGGATCACAGCTGGGACCGAACGTGATGTTGTAGTTCCTGCAGAAGCGATCGGTGACCAGCGACGCCAGCCTTCTGGGATGTCACTTTACTTCCCAAAACGTCGTCGTAAACCTGGGAGGAAGTCGCGTTAACGTATGATCGACGTCAAGCGAGAGGAATTGAGGATCCATACACCTGCAAAGCCAATTACGCAAGACCAGTCCCTTGGAACGCCGCTATGTCAGTGCGCTGCATGGCTGATGAGATGACATTCCAGATTTTCCACACTTACCGAGGTCGGTGGACCCTTCGATGTCCAAGGAACCACCATCAGAAAGTGCAGCGTCGCAGCTCTGCCGCAACTCAAAGCGGCACATCAGGGACGGACCCCAGATCATGTCTTACTGGTACCTTTCGGAAGCAGACGCTGTCATCGGTAGCCTGCGAAATTGAGTCCATACAAATGCCGCGGAGGGCTCGACATGGAACCGCCTGAAACAGATTCCATGCTAATAACCCACTTCACATGGCAATTGGGTGGATTACATTCTAGCGAGGGCGCATGGGCTCACTGGGACTCCGGCTGGATGGTGCTAACAGCGGCAGAGAGCTCCGCATGCATGCAAGCAGCCAGCAAATGTCAAACACTATTCTGTCTGTACCGAGTCAGCAAGGGCTCTTCGGCAATTCCCACAAGAGGCAAATTCCCCTTTTATTGGGCCATTCGGGATATATACGTCGATGAGGGTCTTTTGCTGCCTCTGGTCCTGCTGCTCTCCCACACTGAAGCTCACCCGTTGAGCCAAGGTGCCCAAACATCATGTCAGCATCCGTCGAGGACTTCCAGCTTGCTGCGGTTGCAGCAGGCTTCACAATCGGGTTTGGCTTTCTCACAGTATGGGAAGCCATTCAGCAAACCCGACGAAACCGCAACCCGCTGAGGTCGGTCTACATCTACATGTTGTGGGGTGAGATTATTGTGAACATATGTATTGGAGTTGTCGGCTGGCTTTTCTTGTCGGGAACTCTGGGGCCTACGTAAGTTGATCGGATCGCGGGTACTCACTGATGGATGCTGACGATATAACAGCGTCCCGGTTCTGTTCTTCATCCTGCTTTTCTGGGTCTTTCAAATTCAGCTGCTCATGCAGATTATCATCAACCGCATCGCCCTTATCGCCGAACATCGAAAGACCGTCCGTAATATCAAGTGGGGGACCATTGTCGTCATCAGTGCTATCAACATCGCCGTCTTCTGCATCTGGATTCCCGCGCACACCGTCCCACCCGTCAGCCAGCTCTTCGTGAACATCAACAATGTATGGGACAAGATTTCCAAAGTTCTTATTCTTATTGTTGATGCCGGTCTCAACTGGTACTTCTTGCGCATTGTGAAGATCAGACTTGTAGAGCAAGTCGGCCTCACCAAGTACAAGCCGCTCGTGAGCTTCAACGCAAAGCTCATGGTTGTCTCAATCGCCATGGACGTAAGTTGTCGAAACTGCTCACATGTGCAGTGGCCAATACTAACGCAACTAGGGTCTCCTGATTGGTCTCATGTTCCTCAAAAACCAAGTCGTATACATCCAGTTCCACCCCGTCGTCTACATGGTGAAACTAAACATCGAAATGTCCATGGCCTCCCTGATTGTCCGCCTTGCCCAGGGCCAGCCCGACAACGACGCGGCCCCCGCTGGGTTCGACAGCTCTACTGGCCCCTCCAACTCGCAGTCTGATCGCCGTTCAAAAGCGAAGCCAAACCAGTTCCAATCCTTCCAATTGACATCCGCAAAGGGAGGAAGGAGCAAGATCCACAGCCGAAATGACAGCGATGAGAGCCTGGGGCAGATCCATCGTACGACAGAGTTGAATGTCGTAGTGGAGCACGTGGACAAGCTAAAGGAAAGCAGTGAGGGGAGCTCGAGGAGTAGCCATGAAAATCCACACAGTATGTTTGGGGATGAGATGCCGTTGCATCACAACAAGAACAACATACGGATTACTGGGAAAGCGTTGTAATTTTCTTTTGTTCGCTAGATACCACCGTACAGAAAGTACATGTTCAATTTTCCGTGAGATGATTCTTGCCGTCTTCCCTGATTCATGCTGCACAGCGTGAGCTAATCACGACTGACGGTAGGATCCCACGCGCAAGGCTCGTAGGCCCCGGTGTCAAGAGTCTTCATGTCTTCTTCGGAGAGCTCGAAGTCGTAGATCTGGGCGTTCTCCTCGATCCTGGACTTTGTGACAGACTTGGGTAAAGGGATAAAGCCCTGAAGGGTCAAGTTAGTGTCTTGTGCTATGATCAGCATTGGCATGACCAACTCACCATCTGCAGACTCCACCTGATCAACACCTGACTCGGCGTCTTTCCATACTTCTTTGCCAAGGGGGCCAAGAGAGGATCGTCGTTCCTTGTCGCCCTCACGATAGGGCAATACGCCTCACAAAGCACACCTTTCTTCTTGCACCAATCGACGATGTCTTTCCTCGCAAGCCAAGGGTGCAGCTCTACCTGGTTGATGCTGATCACACCACCCTTCCCCTTTCCTTGGCTGCTCTCTGTCTCCTTGATATACGCCTCCAATTCATCAAGATGGTGAACACCGTAGTTGCTTACGCCGATTGACCTGATTTTGCCGTCTTGTACGCCTTCCACAAGCGCCTTCCATGCTCCAATGCGATTCTCCTTTCCCCCGTAGGGTGAGTGCAGGAGATACAGATCTACGTAGTCGAACCCCGTAATCTTCAACGTGTTGTCGATATGCTGTTTCGAGTTTTCGTAGTTCATTTCCTTGGGCGGGATCTTTGTTGTGAAGAACAGCTCTGAGCGAGGGATGCCACTAGCCTTCATGCCCTCGGCGGACGGCTGCTCGTTGCGGTATGCGACGGCGGAGTCGACATGGCGGTACCCGTTCTTGAGGGCGTGTTCCACAACTTCGGCGCATTCAGCGGCAGGAGTCTGGTAGATGCCGTATCCTAGGGCTGGTATGTCGTAGCCAGAAGGCATGTGATATTTGGTGTTGATGGTGATGGAAGACATAGCGCAGGATGACGTATTGAAATTGCGCAGTTTGGAAGCTTTAGGGATAGATAGATGAGCGCGCAGTTGAGACAATCTTGGAAGCACCGTGTTTCGCAGCGTAAGCATAGCGAGGATTGAGTTTTGTATTGAGCTGCTTCTTGTATGCTTCGAAGGTGTCGTCGGGATGATGGAGATGGAGCGCTAGTGGACATAAGCGGAGATAGCTGGGGTTAGCTTAGTGAAGCTGACTCGAAACTGGTCGTAGCTACAAACCACATCAACATTCAACCTCAATATCGGAGCCTATATCTGCTCCGCCATGTCCGAGATGCGAGGCATCAAGCATGGCCGCGATATTTTGGCAGAGAGCGAGGTCTTGCCCTTTCCTAGTGCGCCTTCAAGCCGTCCTCTGCTCACTCACTTAAGCACGAGAGGTCAGAATGCCTCCTGCTCGGGTCTCATGGCAACAGATCCTTGCTGATACATCGAAGAGTCAACACTCGAACCCTTTCCGCTGTCTGCGACTAATCGGGCTCGACAGTGTCTCATCGCGAGATAAACTGCGATACGTCCTGCACAGGAATACCGATCCAGTCCGTATAGAGACGGGATCTGACGTCAAGTCGTTGAATCCAGAAAGACACATTGCTTCATGAGCAAAGAAACTACATAAACCCACCATATACGAATTTCGCGGCACGTCTAACAGCACAGACACTAATTTCACGTCTTTTCGTCAGGCAACAACACCCGGTCACCAAGCAAAGGAACAACCTCGTGCGACTATGTAAAGAACACAGTTTTCTCTCTCGCGTTCGTCTATACATAGTCTTTTCAGAGCCTTCATCATGTCTCCGTAAGCCATACACCGCGTGGGTACCTACTTGATCCCACTTCTCCAGGCGGCACTTCTCATCATGGCCAAATACCTGCTTTTCACCCTCCTCATCTACATACTACCATTAGCCAAGGCCACATCATGGATTCATATGTCGGACTATCCGCTGCCCATCTTAGAGCACCCTAATAATACTCTCATACAAGCTGAAGACACCAGAGGTCCCCCCTGGACTCCCGGACAGCCGTGCCCTCGTGCAATCCATGTCCACGATCCCCATCGCAATAATTGCTCTGGAAATTCTAAAGCATATAGATGTCGTTTCGATACCTGGGAGGCTATCCACTCTGCCCTCACACGCTGTTTGAATGTCGAAGAACTGGTCCTCAATCTGGATAGATGCAATGAGGATCCCACGACTGGTAGAGACTTGTGTAGTCTGCCGTTCCATCCGTCCGGTAAAGACCGCTATCCGAATCTGAGAAAATTGAGGGTCAGCGGGTACGAGTTTGGTGGGCCATGGCTGATAGAGCCTAAAGAAAGACCTATGCAGGAAGTATCAGAGCTCATGGCAGTGAAAGGCTCTGATATGGAAATGTGGGGAGAGCATGTAAGGAGCGTGAGACTAGCCAAAAGTGCGCGCGGACCGAGGAATGAGACAATGGAAAAGAGCAAGGAAACGAATTTGGGTTTGTGGCTAAAGATAATAGACTGGGGACAGCTTGAGGAACTTAGTATCGACTGGGAAAAGTATCCGGAGGCAGATGTGGTAAGACTGTTACCAGGGCGACTGAGGAGTCTCACGAGCCTGGAGATAACAAGCATGGATTTCATTGAAGGTTTGCGGAATAACACACTTACGAATCTGAAATGGGTAGGCCGCACAAGGCCAGGCGAGTTGAACAGTATCCTCGCGCGTCAAGGCCAGTCGCTCCCGAGCCCTAGAATACCGCTGCGAGGAAGTGGACTGCCTTACATTTCCCAAGCACTTCAGTCTGCAGGAACTTCTAGCCCTGGCACCACAGCTAGAACACGTCAGCATCAATATGCCGCGCGACGGGTCGTGGCCTTGAGAAGATTTGAAAGCACTATCAAGCATGCATCAGCTCCGGACAGTCGGGCTTTACTTTCGCATGCAGAGCAATGGCAGCATACGCGACGATTTGGTCAAGGCAACACCGGAATCCGACCTGAGTTCTTACTTCTATGGCCCACAATCCGAGCCCCGCAAGCTCTGTCAGGACACCGAACGCTATGCGACCCCCTACCTCAACCACACCACTGCAGCAGAGATGTTCTCTTACATACGCAGCAACAAGCAAGGCTCAGCGTTGCAGGCGGTCACTTTCCTAACGGGGGATTGGAGTTCTTCAAGAAGTACCTCATACATAGCGGTGCGACGGGGTCGAGTGAGGTGCAGCGTGACGGACGGGAGGGAAGTCTGTAGGGCCGAGAACGAGAAGTACTGGCAGGGCAGGTATGGACTCGAGATGGAATATCTCAACGAGGGTGGTACGTGGTATGGTGATCATCGGAGAAGTTACGAAGAGTGGGAGCGACAAATGGAGGAAGAGGCGCGACGATACCGGGAAGAAGGGATGGCGCGTTAATTGAGAGCGGAGGAAGAGGATCGAGAAATGGCTAGCTCCTGAAACGGCTTCTTTGTACTGGGAATGACATAACTGGATTATTTCAACGTGAAAGAGACCTCGCATTTCCTTGTCATGAATGGGTGTAGTCATTTAAACTTGGACTCTATCGTGAAGCACGTTGTGCAATATAGGCAAAGTACTATTCTTCAACGACGAAACAGCCACCTGTTTCGAGAAAAGCACGTCTTGCACATGCGCGTCTGGAACCCTTTTGTTTGTCTACGTGATTGGGTTTTTTGCTACTAGGATATGATGCACGTTAGGATTTGTTACACGTCAGGGTTTCATAGGCAGTGGGATTTGATGCACGTCAGGGTTTAATGGTTGATAGGGTCTTGTATAGCAGTAGAATCCCGTATAGCAGGAAGATTGCAGAGGGGTCAGGATTCAACGCACGTTAGGGTTCGACACACACAGTAGGATTCCGTTCTGGCAGTGGGAGTTACATAGGCAGTGGATTTTACACAGGCGGCTGAGGTATCCTAGACTACGATCATAGTAGGGCAACCTCATGGGGCGGCGCGCGCGCCGGCGCGCGCCGCGGCGGGGGGGGCGGGGGAGGG